>JZLH01S0323163.1:0-13776 GCA_001188425.1 Eucidaris tribuloides | reverse complement strand
ATGTCATGATGTGTGTGGGTAGGCATGTTAGGCGTGTCACACATGAACGTATTTGCAAATGACAATGTGTCAGACATACAACACAGAATTCTACGCATGGGACTACATCACAGCGACTCGCAGTAAGTCCAAACCAGGTTATCGAGAAAAGGACAGACTCAGTGCATTAATTTCCTACCAATTCGCATAGCTATTTGAAAATGGCCAACAATTATAACAGCACAAAATTTTATTTTGTTAGACCTAACATAGATTTTACACATACCTTTTTGACAACTCAGTTCATCGAGAACTAGCAGCCGCCCGCCGTACGCGCGCGTAACGCACCGGGCCGTGCCAATCACTGAACTAAAAATAATTTTTAGTTCAGTGGTGCGCGCCAATGCACGGGTGCCAGACAACCCGGCCCACGACAACCCGGCCTTCGGACAACCCGGCCTGCCAGTACGGACTGCTCGGCCGATCTGTCGGACGGCTCGGCGTTCCACAGCCTACCAGTCAACGTTATGTTTATGTACACGAAAACGAGGATTTGGGGTATTTTTTAAAGCAAAACGTGGATCCGCGTTTGGCATATCAAAATACCTATTGTTTTTTTTTTTTTATATATATAGTTATTTGGAGGGTAGGTCTATTTGTTTTTTGATAAATCCGCCCTTGCTGCCGGGGTGCTTTTGTAAAATCCTCGTTTGGGCTTTAAATTAAAAATATTTTGAGTTCACAGTGAATGGGGATACCTGAAAAAAAAAATTCTTGCTTTGGTGGGTTTTGTTCGTGACCCGGGTTCGTGTAAAATGAGTTCTAGCAGTTTCGTGAGGCTATTTCGACTTTCTGCTAACACCGTTCTTGTAAAATGGACAAGCTATGATTAAAAATCATCCCACCTTTTAACTTTTTGGCACATCCGGTGGTAGGCCCCTATATAGGCTAATATTTTTTTGTATTATAAAATGCTGATGAGAGTTCGTTTTGAAGCATGATGATAATTTATCGGGGGGCCCTGAAGCTCGTGAGTTCTAGCAGTTTCTGAGCTTATTTTGACACTCTGTTAAGGCTATTGTCAGCCAAGATCGACGATAATTGAAAACCACCGCACTTTTAAACTTTTTTGCTCTTCCTTTAGCGTAAAACAAACATTTTGTTTTATGAACTGCCGAGAGTGCGTTGATTTCAAAACATGGTGATATTGAGAGCTCCATGAAGGCATGAATTCTAGCCGTTTTATGAGCATATTTTGACCGTCGGTTAACGCTATAGTTTCGTGAAACGAACAGACAACAATAACTCCAAAAGTATACTTTATTTTGAAAAGTGGACCTTTTAGATTTTTTTTTGGTGGGGAAGGAGGGGTGCGTATTAACCCGACTAAGGTCATAATAATCCCCTTATCCGATTTGAAAGTATAATGCGTTATAAAGGGCACTCTGTGGCGGAACTTATACTTTTGTAGGAAATGTAGAATTGGGTGATGAATTTTGGAGAAGGAATTTCTGCATTGATCGCCTTTAATAAGTGTGTCTGCAATATCTGTTGTTAGTCTATCACTGGTTCAAAGTAAATTCCTGCGAGCGAGCACAGTGAGCGAGCAATTCTGAAAGCGAAATAAATGCTTTTGGAGGAGGGGAGAAGCGAGGGCATTCCAGGCTTTCATAAAGAAGACGATGCTAGCTACATCTCCATTGTCATCGCGGTTTGTCTAATATGCGGGCTGGTATGGCAAGCTCAGAGGCCACAATATCTAGGCGTTCCGATGACCGCCGCTGTAGAAAAATTGGCGAATTTGGGAAATTGCATTGCCTCCGAAACATGGCCCCAGAATCAAAACGCCTTACTCAAAATCAATGATCTTGGTACCATTTTATTGGAAAAAGAATGTTCTAACCAACAAGATGAAAATTAATGACATTTTGCCAATAATGGTGAAGAAATTAGCGATTATACTCGTAGCATTCTTTCTGGCCACCCTGTATAGCCCCAAGATCCAAACACCTCAATCAAAATTAATTTGGTTGGAAAAAGAATGTTCTAACCCATGAAATAATCACCGATGACATTGTGGATGATGTTGAAGAAATTAATGATCGCATGTGTTCCATTCTTTCTGGGCCACCCTGTATAGGTTCGGTGAACAACCCGTGGGGAGGGGGGGACGGGGGCACTGTGGTGTTTATGCGTGTGTGAAAAAACACGTAAAAAGGGTTGTTTTTCACGGTCGGGCGATGTACGCGCGTACAGTGAAAAAAGGGTATACTAGTATATCAAAATCGCCAAAATCAGAAATTTGTGTATACTTTTAACAGAAGGTTTACTTTAAAAATGTATCTTTTCAGAATTGAATACTGTCTTGTTTAGGGTATTCTGGGATCGACAGATGATTGTTTAGGGTCCATTTTGAAACTACATACACGCGCATGATGTACCTGCAGGGTGAACAACAAGAATAATTGCTTATAATATTATGCCACAAAAGAAATCTATATACGTTCCGAAACATATATCAATGATTAATAAACAAAGCAATCCTTTCAACGCTACAAATACAGTCTTCCAAGATTTAAAACACACATTTTCAGATTTTTGAAATTGCTCGCAAGATTATAGAAATTCCTGATCTGTAAAATATCTGAACATCAAGCTTACTACATCACTCTCGATGAGAGTGACTTTACCTTATCAAGAAAGTGTTGAACTGAAGTATGCCACTGGCGTAAATCCGGGGGGGGGGATGGGGGCTATATCTCCCCCACTTTTCGAGGAGGGGGAGATGGCCTGTACAATCCCCCCCCCCCCCATGAAAACACATTTTTTTTTAATTAATCATTGATAAAATAGCTATATAGTGAGAATTTCTCCTGAAATGCGTTTGATATGCTTTAATTCTAAATTCCTCGCTTGCACTTTCCCTCAATAATTTGAACATTTCGGCCCAAGAAAATTGTTTTAAAAGTAATCTCCACTGCATATAGTTATTACCAATCATTCTGAAAATGTGTATAGTTCCTCAGACTTTTAAAATATATTTATTCAAAACGTTGGTTTTAGAGTGTATGGCAGACAGAGACCAGCAATCTCAACTGCCCAAATTAAAGTACACTGCCATAAATTGGGAGGAAGGGGATTGTGGGATATATTCCACCACTTTTTCGGGAGGGGGGTGTAGACTCTAAACATACCCCCACTTTTCAATTAAAACAATATTTTTGTGTGTATTTAATAATTAATAACATGTGTGAAAATTTTAAAATGTTAAAGATAATTGTTATCTCAATGTGCATATACGTTTCTGATTTTATAACTGTGTCTCATTCATGTTCATTACTAACGTGTTTTCCAACGGTCCAAATAGGCTCGTTACCGATGCCAAGTGATTGATGAATCAGTTTCGTTTCACTGTACTGTTTTCATACTAAAAAAAGAAAATGCAGCTTCTACATTACTTTGTCGCTATAGATTATGCGTCAAATGGTCAGGAACCACATTGTCATCAGGGATGCTAAAATTTGTCATACATTGTGAAACTGGTCTGCTTAGGCCACTCATTAAGTTTTCCAAATCAGCTCATTGACACATCATACCTCATACTCAAATCCATACTTCTTCTTAAAATCACAAAATATACCGTTACTCTTATCATGGAGGGGGAGGGCTCCGTATTCTATAATCGAGCCGGCTGTTTGAACGCGAATTAAGTGTCTCTTTTGGTTGGCAATTTCTCGTAAAAGGTACAGCTATTAAACACTGTTAAGCATCACTTTTGAGATCGTCTTCAAACGTTCCATCTTGACCACGTATATAGTGTTTGGGAACTGTTGAATAGAACCAATGAGCGTAACAAAGTAGAACATAACAATTTAGACTTTATGTCTTTACTAATCAACAAAATAACAACATACAGTTAATTTCACATTGCCTTAATGCTCCCCGGCGGACAAAGGCTTTAATCCCATCAATGTGTAAGGAACGGGAATGGTTCTCATGAATTCCAATTTCCTAAATCGTATAATGAATTGTTTAGAGACAGATCCCATAGAGATCTTCTTCACAGACAATCTGGTAGCATAAGGATCAACAATCTCAAATTCTCAAATTTATTATTTGATAGTTAAACATTGTTAAATGATGCATTAATGGAAAACCTAAAAAATGAATACCAAAGTAA
Organism: Eucidaris tribuloides; assembly: GCA_001188425.1. Taxonomy (NCBI): domain Eukaryota; kingdom Metazoa; phylum Echinodermata; class Echinoidea; order Cidaroida; family Cidaridae; genus Eucidaris; species Eucidaris tribuloides. Next base: position 9,617 of record JZLH01S0323163.1, on the reverse strand, counting down.
ACAAATGAATTAATACACCAAATAAATAAACTACGAATGAATAACTTCATCCTTAATGACTGCACATCTAATACAGAGGTATAATTTAAAATAAAGATGATAGCTGAAAAATAGGGGAGGGAATAGAATAACCTGCTGCATGAGCTTCGAACCCTGGATTTTCAAGTCTAAAGTCAAACTCCCTAACCACTAAGCTATAATGGGCTGAATGGTTGTCCTTCCCACAATGTATTGTATGCTATAAATTGATTATTAGAATAAGAAAACACGCTACAGAAATCAACGAATCGATGATCATAAAAAAATAATTAATACTTAACTAAATAAATATATAATAAATAAATAAATGGAATGAGCTGGCAATCTAATAGCTAATGAAATCAGAAACACAACAAAAGATAAAAAACGGACAAAATGCCTTTTAAGAATTCCGGACACTGATTTATCGTAAAAATAAAATAACAAATTGAATTAATAACATTTAATAAAATTAGATACTAAATGAAATTCCTAAATGAATGAATTAATAGAATGAAAGAAAAAAAAGTCTGAAAGGTAAGGAAAAAAAGATTCAGAAAAAAACAGATTTATGATTATTGAGGTACAAGGTCAAAGGTCCAAAGGAATTGAGGTCAGCTAGCCAGGGGGACAAACGATATGATTTATATTAAATATTAATGAAAATTTGATTATGATTTAATGATTAATTCCAAATTTAGGTCAAAGGTCAAAGTCCAAAGTAAGCCATGGGCGAGGCTAGCCGGGCAGTTCGGGATTTTAACTATTAACATTAAAGTTGTCTCCCACTTCGGGTTCGCTTCATTGCCTTGTCGGAATGAGCAGAATTTGAGTTATGTGTATTTTATTTATGCTATTTATTGATTGATTATTATTTACTTACATCATATTATTTATTGTTTACTTTACTATAAACGCACTTTCAAAGATGACAAATGACTAATTACTTGTCATCGAATCGTAGCTATAGCTCATGGTTAGAGAGCTTGACTATAATTTATCTTACGAAAGTTGTTATGTTCAAATCCCACTGAGATCAAGTGTTTTATCTTTTTTTTATTTATCTTTTATCTTTTATATAATATATTTTTTTGGATTAAAGGTGAGTAGATTATTTTGTGATCGACATGAATCGCCCAGAAAAAAAATTTATATGTTTACAGAATGGTGCTTCATTATTTATTTACTTATTATTTGTTCACTTTACCCTATCACCTGCACCTACAAGAATGCATGAAATTACTTTCAACGAATGTTAGCTATAGCGCAGTGGTTAGAGTGCTTGACTACATACCTGCATGTGTTTTGTTCAAATCCCACTGAGGTCAAGTGTTTTTTATAACTTTTTTTTTCTTATTTATCGTTTCCATTTCTATAATATATTCTTTTGATTAGAAAGAGGTGTATTCTTGCGAAGTATAACTGGAGTAATCAAGGCCCCCGTAAAACGAAAAAAAACAAAGCAAACAAGTTGTATACATGTATTCTAACAGAAAGATCTTCCATGTCTCCATCATTATCACGCTGGACTGTACAAGAATGCAATTACACTTACTGTCACCGATCTTGGCATAGCTCAGTGAGAGAAGCTTGACTAGCATACCAAACACTTGCAAGTGTTTTGTTCAAAATCCTACTACTGGATCAAAGTGTTTTTTATCTCTTTTCTTCTTATATCTCTTATTTCGTTTTATTTACATTTTCTTGATTGATATACACACGAATGAGATTAATTTTGTGAGTCCGACATGGAATCAACCGCCCTTAAAAACACAACACAAGCACACACAACACACACCACACACACACACACACACACACACACACATACACATCACACACACACAAAAACACAAAAAACAAACACCACCCACACACACACACACACACACACACACACACCACACACACACACACACACGCACACACCACACACACTAGGGCACCAAAAAACCGTTTGGTTTTCAAGAATATTCCCTCCGGAGTAAGTAATTGGAATTGCGTCTGCCCTCAGAAATTATTGCAGCGACCATCTTTCGAGCGTTTCGATTTTTTCTACTGACAGTCTTCCTCAACTCAGCCTACGATTTGGGCGCGATCTACAAACCATAATAACTATTATCTCAGGCACTCGTATATAGTTCCTACCAATGGCCTTCCTTTCTACATTAGAACAGCAATTGAAGATCTACCGTCAGGTTCTCTCACACCTATATCATTACAATAATACATAAATCCACCTTCCTTAATTCTTGACAGCCTCCATTTGTAACCACTTTATTATCTTCTTTCTATTTGGGTTGGTCGGATGAACATTTCGACCATTTCTTCAGTTTATGTACGCTTCAAACAGATAAGTACATGTATTAATATTTTAACAATTCGCATGTGTCAGATCAAGTCAAATCAAACAGTCTACTGTCAACGATCGATAAACAGTAATATCAAAATAATTGATAGATCGCGACCAGATGATCGAAATGCTAACAGCCACATATTCTTTTCAGCAAAATTAACAAAACTAATACATCAATATTACAATGCATTACTAACTGTTTTCAGATGCCATATGCCGTTACCGATGCCCAAAGATATGAACTACTATTCGTCACCTTTTCGATACTAAAAAAAGAAAATGCGCTTGCATACTACTGTCGCTCATAATTATGCGTCAAATGTCAAGGAAGCCATTGTCAAGCAGCATGCTTAAAATTTCATACATTGTGAAACTGTGTCTATAGACCACTCATACAGTTTCAATCACTATACCAGATACCTCAACCACATCTACTTCTTCTTTATAAAATAATATACGTTACGTATCATGGAGGGGGGGGGGAGGATGGGCGTTCCGTAATTCAAAAATGCGAGACGGCTGTTTTGGAATGCGAATAGTTCTCTATTGTTCTAATTCTCTAAAAAGGACCAGCTTATTAAAACACTCGTTAAGTACATCAACTTTGAGAATCGTCAAACCGTGTCTATCTAACCAATATGATAGTGTTGAGAACTGTTGAAAGAAGCCAATAGGCGTAAACACAGAGAACATAACAATTTAATATTATTCTTTACTAGCAACATATCAATAACAACATACAGTTAATTTCAGCATTTGCCTTAATTCCTCGGGAGAAAAGGCCTTAATCAGCGAGCAATGTTGTAGGAACGGAATGGTTGACTCATTGAATTTCATTTCTAAATGCGTATAAGATTGTTTAAGACAGGGATCTCATTTAGAGATCTTATTAGAGACAACGGAGAGCATAAAGGATCAAGCATACATCAAATTCTAAATTTATTATTATTAGTTGAACATTGTTAAATATGCAATTTAAATGGGAAACCCTAAAAAATGAATCCAAAATAAACAAATAGATTAATAACTAAATAAATAAACTACGAATAATTAACTCATTTAATGAATGCCAATCTTAATACAGAGGATAAATTAAAAAATAAAGATGAACTAAAAAACAGGGGGAGAATAAAATACCTGCTGCAGGAGATTCGAACCTGGATTTCGCAAGTCTAGAGTCAAACTCTCTAACCATAAACTATAATTGGTGCAGCATAGGTTGTCCTCCCCCACTAAGTTATGTATCTATGAAATTGATTTATTGAAATAAAACGCAACAAAATTAAACGAATCGATGATCAATAAAAATATGAATTAATAACTAACAAAAATAGATTAATAAATGAAATTAAATGAATGACTGCATACTAATATCAATGCATAATCAGACAAACAACAACAGATAAAAACGGGGACAAAAGCGCTGTTTGAAGGGAGATTCGGACACTGATTATCCGTAAAATAAATAAACAAATGAATTAATTCAACTTAATAAAATTCCGATTAGTAAATGAATTCTAATGAAATAGAATAATAATGATTAAATAAAAAGTCGTGAAAAGGTGAATGAAAAAAGAATCAGCGGAAAAAACATATTTTAATGATTATTTGAGGTCAAAGGTCAAAGTCAAAGTCAAAGTCAAGGTCAGAGCTACCGGACACGATATATTATTATTAATTATTATGAATATTAATTATGATTTAATGATTAAAATTCAAAAGTATGAGGGTCAACAAGTCAAAGTACCGGCGAGGCTAGCCGTCGAGAGCCAATTTGACCATTGTGCCCCTTCTATTTGTATTCCAAGATTTCGTTTTTGACACTGTGTATCCCATATATGTATATTTTTGTCTGTACTCGTACCTTGACTGGTGTATATTCTTAAAAAGGCCCAAAATTGCTTTGGACTGACAATTTGAAATAATTTCGCTTTAATGATTTGCCACAACATGATTTCTGAATTCAAGCATGAACATTTCGTGCAAAACACGTTCGTTTCTTTAATAGACAATTTAAAAGCAATAAGTGCTGGATTTCTGATACCTCTGTTCAATCCTTTACACATTTATTGAACATTTGGTTGAGGAAATACAGACAAACTTAATGGGTAATATAAGCATGTATCGCACTATACAACCATTATTACTCTGTATAGCCTATGGTTAAGACGCATACATGCAGTCTACGATGTTGAACTATTTAACTTAAATTGTCGCCCACCGGGTCGCTCATTCCTTCTCCGAAGTTGGGCAGAATTTAGTGTATTTATTTATTATCTATTTATTGATTGATTGATTTATTACTTACTCTTATTATTTGTTTACATTACTTCATCACGGCACTATCATAATGAAAATTACAATACTGTCATCCGAATCGTAGCTATAGCTCAGATGTTAAATTGACTATATACTACGAGGTTATGTTCAAACCACTGAGATCATGTTTTTATCTTTTTTTATTATCTTTCTTTTATATAATATATTTTTTGATTAAGATGGAGATTTATTTGTGACGACAGACAGGCCCCAAAACAAAAAAATATATGTTTACAGAAATGTGCTTCATGTTTTATTTACTTATTTTATTTCGTTCACTTACTATCACTCACGCTACAAGAGGCAATACAGTTACTCTTCAACCGGAATTTAGCTATAGCGCAGTGTTAGAGGCTTGACTACATAACCTGCATGTTTTTGTTCAATCCCACGAGTCAATGTTTTAACTTTTTTTCTTATTTATCGTTCCTTTATATATATTTTATTTGATTAGAAAATGAATGATTTTGCAGTATACAGTGTGATAATCAAGGCCCCGAAAAAAGAAAAACAAAAAGCAAAACAAGTTTATACATGTATTTACAGAAGATGCTTCATGTCTCCATCATTATCACGCAACTATCAAGAATGGCAATTTACACTTACTGTCACGCTGAATCTTGGCTATAGCTCAGTGGTTAGAGAGCTTGAACCACCTTGCACAGTGTTTTGTTCAATCCTACACTCGATCAAGTGTTTTATCAATCTTTCTATCTTATATCTCTTATTATCGTTTTATTACATTTTTTCTAGATTGATATGGAGAATTAAATTTGTGCATAACCATGGAAAAAATCAAGCGCCGCCGTTAAAACACACACACACACACACACACACACACACAACACACATCAACACACACCACAACACATCACACACACACCCACACACACACAACCCATCACACACTCCAAAAACCGTTGTGTTATTACAGAATATTCCCTCCGAAGTAAGGAACTGGAATTGACTGCCTCAGAATAATAATGCAGGCGCCATCTTTCAGGAGCGTTTCGTTTTTGTACTACTGACAGTCTCCTTCATAAGTCATGCCTAACGATTTGCGCCGGATCTACAAACCATACATAACTATTATTATGGCACGTCGTTATATATTCTCCTACAAATGCCATTCCTTCCTACCATTAGTACAGCAAATGAAATCATACCTCAGGTTCTCTCAGACAATATCTAATAATACGGGTTTAGATCAAATTCACCCCTAATTCTGAATCAGCCTCGCCATTTGAACTCACTGTTTGTATTATCCTTCTTTCGTTTAGGTTGGTCAGAGCAACATTTCGCCATTTCTCAGACTTAATGTACGTCAAACAGTAGTACATTGTATTAATATTTACAATTTGCGCATTTTCAATCAAAGTCAAATCATAAATTTACTGTGCAACGATCGATAACAGTTATACTCAAAAAATTGCAATAAATGCGCACGAAGATGACATCGAAATTACAGCACGTATTCTATCAGCAAAATTAACAAAGCTAAACACTGCAATTTGCAACAATTGTGCCTGTTCTAATTGTTCTATAGATTTCGTACGAATGGCCAAGTGATAAACTATTTGTTCAACCTGTTTTTCGATACTAAAAAAAGAAAATGCAGCTTGCATACATTACTTGTCGCTATTAAATTATGCGTCAAATGTCAAGGCAGCCCATTGTCGCCAGATCTTAAATTGCATACATTGTAAACTGTCTGCTAGCCACCTCATACAGTTTTCAATCACTATAACACAGATACCCAACCAAATCCTACTCTCTTTCTTAAAATTCAATAGTACCCGTTACTATCATGGAGGAGGTGGGGGAGGGAGGTGCTTCCGTATTCTAAAGAAATCGAACCGGCTGTTTTGAATCCTACATTAAGTTCTCTATTGATTGTCAATTTTCTCGTAAGTACAGAACTATTAAACACTGGTGTAAGCATCACTTTGAGAATCAGTCAACCGTGTCATCTTATCAATCATGAATAGTGTTGGAACTGTTAATTAGAACAATGAGCTCAAGAGCAAAGTTAAGAACATAAACAATTTAACATTTATACTTTAATATCGAACACAATAACACATACATTGAAATTTCCAGCATTTCCTAACTCTCCGCGAGAAAAAGGCTTTAACCCACAGGCAATTTGAAGGGCAACTGGGAATGTTCTCATTGAATACTTTCCATTTCTAAATGCTCAACGACATTGATTTAAGACAGATGATCCATTTAAGAGATCTTATTTAGAAACCACTTGGTAGCATAAAGGACAACAACTCAAATCTAATTTCTATTATTTTGTAAGTAACATGTTAAACTGATTCATTTAAAATGGAAACCCTAAAGAAATGAATCCAAAATAAACCAAATAATTAATAACCAACATAAATAAACTACGATAATGAATAATCCACTTAATGAATGCCAATCTAATACAGAGGATCAAAATTAAAAATAAAGATATAGCTGAAAAAAAGAGGGGGGGAAATAAAATACCCTGCTGCAGGAATAAACCTCGATTTCCCAATCTAGAGTCAAACTCCCTAACCACTAAGATCTATAATATGTGCTAGCAATTGGTTGTCCTTCCACACTAATTAAAGTATACTATGAATTGATTATTGAATAAGAAACGCCTACAGAAATAACGATCGATAGATCAATAAACAAATAATTAATAACTACTAAATAAATAACGATTAATAAATAAGTAAAATTGAATGACTTGGCAAATCTAATACGACATATAATCAGAAAACAACAACAGATATAAATAAACTCGGACAAAAGGCCTTATGAAGCATTCGACACTTGGATTTATACGTAATAAAAAAACAAATAATTAATAACTTTAATCACAAATTCGATTAGTAAATTAAATTCTAAATATGAATGCAATAAATGAATGAAATAAAAAGCGTGAAAAGGGTAATGAAAATAAAGATCAGGGAAAAAACAGATTAATGATTATTTGAAGGTTAAAAGGTCAAAGGTCAAAGGTCAAAGTCACAGGTCAGGCTAGCCGGACAACGATAATCTTATTATTCATAATTAATAATTTAATATTATGTATTTAATATTGATATTTCAAAATTGAAGGCAATAGGTCAAAGGCGAGGCTAGCGGCGCAAGGACTACCGGCAGCTAGCCGCGCGCGAGCTAGCACGGGCGAGCTAGCGGCAGCACCGCGAGCTAGCGGGCGAGGCTAGCCGGCGAGGCTAGCCCGGCTAGGCTATCCGCGAGGCTATCCGGCGAGGCTATCCGCGCGAGACTAGCCGGCGAGGCTACCGCGAGCTACCGGCAGCGTACTAGGCGAGGCAGCGCAGCTAGCGGCGAGCTACCGGGCCGAGGCCTAGCCGGCAGGTCCGGCGAGGCTAGCGGGCAGCTACCGCGAAGCTACTAGGGTACCACTACAAACAAAAAGAGTTGAAATTCAAGTGTTATAATTACTTCTTGCATCACAAAGAAGATATATTGAATTCTAATTTAAAACACTATACATTGTATTTAGGCCAATTTTAGAACGCATTGCCCACTCATTTGTAACAATTTCGTTCTTTGACCACTGTGATCCCATATGTTATTTGTTTTTGTCTGTTTACTTTACGTCAGCTTACTCGGTGAATCTAAAATAAGGTCCCAAAATTTCATTTGGACTGACAATTTTAAATAAATTTCTTTCTGCTAAATGATTCACCACAATGATTTCTGGAGTTCAGGCAATGAACATAACTTCCGTGCAAACTTTTCGTTCTGTTGAAAGAACAGTTTTAAAAGCACTAAGTCGACTTTCTATACTCTGTTCATGCTTAACAACATTATTGACATTTGGTTGAGAGATACAGATCAGCTGTAATGGTAGTATTACATCGTAGCATCTATACACCATTTACGCTGTATAAGCCTAATGTTTTAAAGCGCATACATGCAGTTACATTTGAACTAATTACCCTTAAATTTGACGCCCACCGGTCGCTCATTCTTTTCCGAATTGGGGGGGCAGATTGAGTGTCATGTAATTATTTGTCTATTTATATTATTTGATTGATTATTACTTACTACTTTATTTATTTTTTATTGGTTCTTTACATTACTTATCACGCAGTTTGTGCATCTTCAAGAAGGAAAATGACAATTAGACTAGTCAGAATCGTAGCTATACTCATTGTTAGAGACTTGACTATATACCTAACGATGTTATGTTCAATCCCACTGAAATCAAGTGTTTTTATCTTTTTTTTATTTTTCTTTTTCTTTTAATACAAAGTTTGGCATTAACGAGGATAATATTTATTTGTATCGACAGAAGCCCAGAAAAAACAATATATTTTAACAGAATGGGCTTCCATGTATTATTCTACTATATTTATTTTGTTCACTTTACCTACATTTTACACCGGGCACCACAAGATGCAAATTACAGTTACATTTCATACACCACTGTTAGCAATACGCGCAGATGGATAAGTGCTTGACTACATACCTCATGTTTTTTCACAATCCCACGGTCAAGTGTTTTTAACTTTCTTTTTTCTTATTCTCGGTTCCTTTAATATAAATCTTATTGATAGAAAATGAGGTGTATTTTTGCGAGTAATACAGTTATAATCAAAGGCGCCGTAAAGAAAAAAACAACTAAAACAAAGTTGTATAAACATTTATTTTACATCAACGATCTTCCATGTCATCCATCATATCAGCACTTACAAGAAGCAATTACAGCTTAGCACCAATCTTGGCTATAGCCAGTGGTCTAGAAGACGTGACTACACTACTTTGAAGTGTTTGTTCAAATCCACCTACTTGGGATCAATGTTTTTATCTCTTTCTTCTTAATTTCTCTTCATTTCGTTTATTCACAGTCTCTTCGACTTGATATGACTGATAATCTTTGTGACGACATGGAAATAAGCGCGTTAAAACA
>JZLH01S0323143.1:0-33202 GCA_001188425.1 Eucidaris tribuloides | reverse complement strand
GGGGGTTGGGATTAAAATGAACACCACCATTTCCTATAGTAGCCAACAAATTATTATTTATTCCATTTTGTGTGTGTTCGTCATTTGTTTGTTATTGTACAATAATGATTGTGATTTTACACTCTGTTTTGTTTTCTATTGGAAATTTTGTGGAAATAAAACTTGAACTTGAATTACATGTATGTAACACAGGAGTTGAGATATATTCAATAAAAGATTGTGATCTTGATTTGCACGTCATAAGAAACGATGTTAGCTTATTTGAAATGAGAAAATCAAATAAGCTAACATCGTTTCTTACGCAAAAATTCTTTTAAATCTTCATCTCTCGCAAAGCCTAAAGGCATTATTTCAAACACTGCATTTTTATGCATCTTGTTTTTTGCTTTAATATTTGTTTTGTTTCTTATTAAGGCTTGATCAAATCTAAGCAAAAATGGCTGTGCTGTGCAAATCAAAACACAAACTTTATGACCAATTATACCATATTTAGCACAATTTCCCTCTTTGCGACACTATAAATAGTGTCTCACCTTTACCGTGGTGGTTTAGAGATGACGGTCTCAGCAGTGGCTTGACTTGATTGTCCGCATCTTTTTCTTCATCTGTCAAATCAAAATGAAAACACAATGGAGTCAGTAAATGAGATAATTTCCCACAAGTTCCATTTACAGATAAATACAGAGCTGCCAACTTTCCTTGATGCCTTTCAGTAATTTCATGCTAAAAATCAGGGTAAATTTGCCACATTTTGAGTCAAAATCAGTAATTCTCTCAAATTTTATGCAGTAGAATTACACCAAGCTGATTGGATATTTATTCATGCAAGTTGTTGCACACTAAGTCGCCAAAAGTCGGAGTCTTGACTATCATCTAGGAGTCGCGACTCCAACTTTCAAAATGCCAGAATCGACTCCATGTAATCACATCTTTATGCCATATAAGCCAGTCAAAACATCAATGACAATGTGTGGGACTATGGTAGAAAGTCATTTTTTTGAATGATCAATTGTAATCACAGTTGAAACAACATAGGTTCAGAAATAATTTTCAAAATAAACTAACCATATCGTTTGTGATGAAATTGGACATCAATGGACCGCTTTTGCATCAAAATCACTTAAATCATTGGAGGAGGACACTGAACAGTCACTGTATAGATGTAGTGTGTTTCTTTTTACCTACTGATCATACCAACAGAACTGAATCTCAAAAGAATCGGCAAACAGTCGGAGTCGCGACTTTTGATCGGCGACTAGTCGACTCCCAAAAATCCTGGAGTCGTGCAACACTAATGCAACCATCAGTGTTCTTCACAACATATAGTAGAAATTACTGAAATCAGTACCACTTGGCAGCTCTGTAAATAGCATGATTGGAGGTAGTCTCAAACTTGGGGGTAAAACTATTCTGGAATCAAGTAAACTATGCAAGGATTCTGCTGTGAAAATTTTGTGGTCAAATGTTGACTCATTTTAAAAGAACGACAATCAGTATCCATTGGAACAGGCAAATTTGTTGTCTGGCTTTCAATGGGATTAATTTCTATTGGGGCAAAAGAGTAATTCAATACTGGTAGGTTAAATGTATTGGCTAACATTTACCACAGTTAAAAAAAATCTGAGCCACATGATCCCTATGCTACCAGTGTCTTTGATGAGGTCTAAAAATGAAGCCCTGAAAAAATTGTATTTCAAAATGATTATTTAGTGCTTTAAAAAAGTGAAAATCGTAAGTTGACCAGATTCACTTGCTCATTTCCTCCCATAGACTTACTGTGTGTACACCTAGGTTATTAAAACTCGCCCCGAGTTTTAATTGTTTATTCACGCATAACTTGCCATTGGCAGTGTAACTTTCTGAACTTTTGTATTCTAGGGTGTTTGTTTGTCCATTTGAACACTACTATGTAGCTCAGATATCAAAGTTTGACAATTTTTAAATTGAAGCTCCACAATGTTAGCCTATCACTTTAATGTTTCAAATTCAAGACAAATCCTTCCAGTCAAGATTTATACTCCAGGTTGTGTATACATTGGTATATGTCTCAACTCATTTGCTTCTTGAGGCATTTTCAAGTGTTTCCAACCATTTAATTAGTCTTAAATGACAATATTTAACATTGTGGCAGCCCCATTTTAAAAATGTCATACTTTGATATCTGACTCTATGACAGTGTTTAAATGGGCAGATAAACACCCTAGAACACAAAACTTAATAGAATTATGCTATCACGATCAAAATAATATCGGCACATGAGTTAAGGTCCAATGGATTGAAATTCTATAACATAGCAAGCAGTCCATATGGGGAAAACTGGACTGGTTACTCACTGATTTTCATCATTTTAAAGCACTACATTGATAGTTTCGAACTGCACTTGTTGATTTGATAGAATTTGAATCAAACCATCAGGCAAAACACTCAAACCTTTGATATTTTTTTGTAAAACCACTGAAAAATCAAATCTTCATTTGTTTTATTTTTCCTATTTTTGTAACATGATTGATATCTTATCATGTACCTCGTTTGTTTGTTTTCAATTTAAATCAATTATTTAAATCTCTTAATTTACAGCTGGCAACCTTGATGAAGTCATTATTCACTCATTTTCAAAAGTAACCTACCTGTTTTGGGCGCTGGCTTGGCAATTCCATGAATGAGAGTCGGTGGGTTCAACTTGAAGAACGGTTTGGCATTGCCATGTGTATCTGTAATAAAACAGAGCACAACTGCATGCATTAACCCTAAAAAGGGCCGGGGGGGGGGGGGGGATCAGCCCCCCCCCGATATAGCATAGCCAAAAAAGCCCAGCCTGATTACGGTTAAATAGTTTATTTTACAGAGAAATTCATAAACAATGGCAGTTTCCTCAGTAACAATATACTCTCAAATAAATGAAAGACAAAATGCTGTAGCATCATAATAATTAATTCAAAGTGCTGAAATCTGCAGAGTGAAATTTGACATTTTATAGAGCAATTCTATAGCATCACAGTTGATGAGTATGGTTCTACACTACTATGCCACGTTCAAATTAATTTGCAATGCCTCATGCAGGGATGCCAATTAGAATTTCTAAGAGGGCCTGAAAATAAATTGCCAAGACCTGAGGCTTTTGCCTGAAAACTGGCATCCCTGTATGCATGTACATGTATGTCCCCAATCTGACCAACAGTTTACATGTAAATTAATGGCATTAATGAGACAAAATGACACATCAAGGCATTGTGACCTTTGACCTTTTACCACTGAAGTCTCATCAGTCATTTAACTGACGAGACTTCAGCAGAAGAATTTTGTTTAAATGGTCCAAAAACTTGAATTATTTTGTGCAGTAAATGGCCAACGGTCAAAAAATATTTACTGTGAAAGGGGGCATTTTATTGCAATATTTATGTTTTATGCTCTGGTACATTCCAACATAGTTGTACAGTCTAAAAACCATTGCTAAATCTAAGCTCATTTCATAAAGTAAGGGATAATCACAAAGACTTACTTGCATCACTTGAACTAACTGCATTGTCATCATCTTCCATCGCAGATACTAAAAAATTAATATTAATGAGAAGAATATAGTATTCAAGTCAAGTGAAGCAATGATTTACATACACAAACTTAGGGTACACGTACATGTACACAAAATTGAACTGTTGTATATAAGGCTAATTAACTTGAGAAATATAATAAATGACCCGTAATCAGTTAGCTCGCATTATTGGATTTATTGACAAGGCATAATACAGGGTGCCTGATGAGAAATGGGAAAATTGGCTGGTACTGCAGCCACTCCAGTACCCATGTCGAGGCCAACAGGCTAATTCAATGAAATTGGTGATTTCACAAAGGGCCCAAGTTCACAAAGTAAACAATGTGGACTTGGGCCCTTTGTCAATTCACTAATTCAATTATAGTACAATTACTACACTCTCGGTATAAAGAACACTGATAGACCACAAGCTTGTTATAACAAGACAATTTTTTGGTGTCCCAAAGTGTCAAAATTTCTTTGTATTTGAGGGTTTTTGCAAATCTGATATATAAATTTCACTTTAACAAAATAACTTTTCTCATATCAAGCAGTTTGTTATAATGAGAGTCCAATATGAAAGAAAAACTGAAATCCTACTTATGGAATTAAATAAACTTTGCAAAAAAACAAAAACTAAGTTATAAATAAACTAAATCAAATTAATATAGTACTATTGCATTGATTGACATGCGCAATTAAAACCAACGACGACGATCAAAAATTTGAAATCCATGACTAGTTGATATCTACAAATTACTTTGTTCTATGGGGCCACATTCCTTAAAATACATCGCTTTGTCCCTTACTTATATCAACACATTAAAATATTCACTCGGCATTCCTGTAGCTGGTGTGTCAGATATCCCCACAAGCTAATTCTTTTCCTCTATAAACTTAAAGGAAGATGTAACCGGCATATGGAATAAGTTAAGACAGACTGTGGGGCAACTGTCAGTTCTTGCCAACTAATCAGATCGTACGTGCGCTGGCCTTGAGCTGACCTGACGTGACCGATGCATGCTGCCCGACGTTATTTGCGCCATTTTATTTATGCACTTTTTGAATCAATAAACTCCAGCCCCTGTAGCTGTTTCGGCAATTTTCTTCTATGGAGAAAATTCGCAAAGACGTAAAATTAACCAAAATTTACAATTGATAGGGCCTTGCTTAGGGTAAGTGTCGCACAGTATCCCGTTATTTAGGCTTTCTTTATCACCATGTACCAAAATTCTCACAATGTCAATTCTTTTCTTAACTTATTCCTATTAGTTGCCGGCTACATCTTCCTATAAACTTTTCATTTAAGCTTACCTGGTGCCAGTATAGTTCTGCTGGCAATAACAGCTTCTGCTGCCTTGGGGAACTCCCCTGCTTCTTCCTCATCATCTGAAATGAATGACATGATCAAACTTTATATCATTAACTGTAATATTTTTTTTATAATCAAAATCACTTGTGTGATATTTAATTGTATGTGTCAATGAATAAAACACAATCGTCTTTGCATTGCATTATATTATATTGTATTGTGTACAGTATACATGTACACAACTTAAAAAATTAACTTTAAGAATTTGTGTGTGTGTGTGTGCATGTGTATACATGTGTGGGTGTCTCTATGAGTATGTGGTGTGTGTATGTGTGTGTGTGTGTGTGTGTGTGTGTGTGTGTGTGTGTGTGTGCGTGTGCATGAATGTGCATGCATGTGCACACGTCTTTACAACAGTTTCTGAAATTTACTGTTACAATTTCACATGAATCCCCTGTCTCCTATTTTAAAAATTAAGATTGATACATACTTATTTTTTTTTCATATTTAAAATTCATAGAAAGCAAGATGCAGGAAGATATAATTATTTACGAGTGACAAAAATTGCAGCACATCAGTAACCACCTTAATTTCTGGCACAAAAATATATGCCAAAATATATATCCAAACTTAAACGACATGATTTGCGTTTGGCATAAGTCCAGGAATGCAGGAAGTAATATCTTACGCAGCCAGCTCTGTTTAGCATGAATTAAAAGTGGCAACACAGATTTATAGCAGGAAATGCTTGGATTATTATTTCCGCTCTTATCTCAGGCACAATGTAATACAGTCTTAAGATACATGATACAAATGCAGAACATTCTTAAGGGGAATAATCCACCACAGATGCTAGAATACTTAGTCTGAGATATCTACATGTAAAAATGATAAATAAGCTTTTTTTTACGGAGGGCTGAGCAAACAAGGTGATAGCCATTAAGTGTCTCGCCCAGTTTCGCTCAAAAAGGTTGTTGATCCCTCCTGGTGACGTTTGACCTCTTGGTGACCTTCAGCTCCCTATGAGACACCAACCACCCAAGTTTGGTCACAATTGGGCAAATGGGGGCAAAGTTAGGCGGCGTAATACATGTAGAAACTTGCCAAAAAAACCTTACCATTGGGCTTTAAAAGGTCGTTGACCCCTGCCAGTGACCTTTGACCTCTTGGTGACCATCAGCTCCCTATGAAACATCTATGACCCAAGTTTGGTCACAATTGGGCAAATGGGGGCAAACTTATGCGCCATAATAGAAACTTGCCGAAAAAACTTAACATTGGGCTCAAAAAAGGTTGTTGAACCCTGCCGGTGACCTTTGACCTTGTGGTGATCTTCACTTACTTCTAAATTTGAAAGTCTGTGATTAATCTTCCAAAGTGATCCCTTAGTCTCCCTCCACCTCGGTGGGCTCGACAAAAACTGACTTCATTACAAGATTTTAGAACAAATCTATCACAGTGTCAACAGTGACTGATTTTTATACTGTTTCACAACATGACATATAACATTGTTGTTATTGCTATTGTTGTTAAATAAACTCAAACTCAAAAATGGAATATATGAAATAGATTTTGAAAATTTCTACACTTCAACTGAAAATGGTGTATCTGATTCAATCTTTAACAATATGTGAAACTAAGGACTGGTTTAACTTTTAATTCCCTTTAAAAACACATAGAGCAATAAAACATAAATTACCTTGATTACAGGAATCTGGTCCTAGCTGCTGTTCAGCCGGGCGCTGTATTTGTGAAAGAAAACGACAAATAACTCAGTAAAAAGTGACTAACTTGCACCTAAATTACTGCTAAAGACTATAAACAAATGTCAACATCAATTTCCATGTAACATGGAAACTGATGTTGACATTTGTTTATGGTCTGACCATGTAACATACCTGCAAATACTTACCATACATTGTTACTACTTGATGTATGGTCTGACTAAAAGCAAATACTTACCATACATTGTTACTACTTGATGTATGGTCTGACTAAAATTTTGGGCCCAAAATGGCAAAACCTAGAGTTTATTTTTATTTTATTGTTTTTATTTTATTTATTTATTTATTTTTATCTTATTTTATTTATTTATTCATTTTTTGTTATTTTTATTTTTACTTTATTTTGTTATTTTTTTTTTATTATTATTATTTATTTATTTTAGTTTTTTTTTTTTTTGGGGGGGGGGGGTTAATCTCATTGATCAAACAAGTGAAATAAGACATTGTTTGTTTCAAGCTTTTATAAACCAGAAACTGAACTATGTGCTAAAATCTCTACTATCTTAGCTTCATTTAAAAATTCAAGTCTTTCAGTTCACATACTTTGTATGAAGTATTTACTCAACTGCTTGATTACAGTATGTACCAGGTTAAAGACCAAAGTTTTCTGTGTTGTGGATTTTCCGCGGAAATCACGGAATTTGAGATATGAGGAAAACAGCATTTTGAACAAAAATGGAAAAAATCATACCTGAAATTCCCACCAAAGTAAAATTGATAAATACTTACTGAATGAATCTAAACTAATTTACGAAAAAGATGCATAATAAAGCCAAAGAAACCATGCGTTACCAGTAAATATGTCCCCAAACCTGAATGAAAACCACATGGGCCTAGTAAGCTTGACGTCATTTGTGATTTTTTTTTCCAACAAAAAATCAAGTCGGAAAATTGCAAAATTACAACGCGGAGAAAAACGAAATTTTGCATTTGTAAAACGGAGAAAAATGGAATTTGACATTTGTAAAACAGAAAACTTCAGTCTTTGTACCAGGTATATGGCTTACTTTTTTGATGGCTGCTTTTGACAAAATGCAAGTCTGCTGACATAATCTTTGCAATAACTATGGAGGTGTTCATTTTCTATAATCTTTACTATAAGTTACAGAATTACGCAGTAGAATACACATCTAGTCAACTATATTATTTTGCATTAAATAAGCTTACACGTGTACATTTGTGACAACTTACACTTGCACATCAATTTTCAAAACATACCAAATAATATCTGCTATGTGTCCGCTCTCTAACATTCACAACAGAAGTTTCAGTGCAGCATCATATTCAGAATACTTTTTATAGTATACAGTGGACTTAATAATATGCCAAGACTGAACAGTTATTGTATAGGCTAGAGTGTGGCTTCCTTTTACCTATTGATCATGCCCACAGAACTGAACGCTGAGAGTCGGCAAATAGTCGGATTCGCGACTTTTGATCGGTGACTTGTCGACTCCCAAAAATCCTGGAGTCGTGCAACACTACTTTGGATGCTATACTGTGAAATGTAGTGGAAAATCTCGGGGGTACCCCAGATATTTTTCATTAATTAATTGAAAAAAAAAAGAAAGACATTCAGAATCTGTTATTGGTGTAATATGACCTTTGGGCATAAAGCTTTCAAATAAATAAAAAAATTGCCAAAACGAAACTTGTGCTTTAAGAAAATTTCTGAAAATTGTCAATACCCCCTACAAATCATCAAAACCCCTACTTTCCCCTACGGAAGGTCATTTTCCCAGTAGGTTTCCCCGGGCCCTACTACCTACAGTTGCCTAAAATTCCCTAAGGTAGGGGGTTTCCCTTACAAGTGGCAGCCTTGCTCTCAAGCTCGTTTTACCTTGACGCCTTGCTTGCCATCTGATTGTTCTGTGACCTCTGTCATCTCTGAAGGCTGTGCGTCTCCATCTCCATTGGATACATCCAAATCACTTGGCTCTAATAGCAAAAGGCAGAAAATACAGGATAAGTAGAAACAATGCATCATCATAATTAATTAGATTTCACAATATACATGTAGGGCTCAGTTACATTTTTGATTGCATTCCAATTTAAATTAAATTATGTAGGCCTACATTCACAAATCTACAAAAGACGAGACCTGGCAATATCAGTTACAAATAATTTTCAAAATCCTTAGACAATACTCATATTTTCACATACCAAGTCTCTCTGATTCTTGTTTGTTTAAAGGGGGGGGGGGATGAAACCCAGACATCTTACTAAATTCAGAGAGTACAGAACAATACAATATGGAAATAGAATCTGTACCCATTCTTCATTTTATGCCCCGTCACAACCCATTTTTCACAAATTGAACACGTTAACTGTATATGATATCCGTACACTCCAAAACTTAGCAGCAGCGTTTATAAAGTCCAGAGACCCCCTTTTGTGCAGACAAAAGGAATTTGTCCTGGCATTGCGTCTGTTTTAACAATAGAGGTCAACCTTAGATTTCAGAATAAATAGTTGGTTCTTCTTGTAATTTGTTCATATCTGCGTGATAACCTGATGAGTTGCAGATCGAAAAGCTTCGTTATCTAACATGCTACTTTTTTAAGCAATTTGACACTCCAAATTGCTATTGTAATGTATCGTCATTCACATAATTTGCTACCTGTGTCAATTTCAACTTTCTTTGACTTTAACGTCAATATCCATTCATATAATACCCGTTCTTCACATAAGGCTCATCTGTATAAATCTCCCAATAATGTAATATATAATTCAGTAAGACATGCTGGACCTCGTATTTGGAATTCTTTAGATCCACATATTACAAACTGTAAGACCATAACCTCATTTAAACTGTATCTCAAGCGTTCTCTGATAATGAATTACATTGAAAATTAATGTTTTCTTCATATAATTATTCCAATTTCAATTTTGAACTGTTTTTGTCTTTGTGTAATTTCATGTAATGTTTTTGTTTTTTGTGAGTGTGTTTGTGTATTAAATCTAATGATTACACAATTGTTTTGTCGATTTATTATATTACAGTTATTTAGTTTAGGGATCTACACTAATCAAGCAACGCTTTGAGTAGATTCCCATTTCTCTCACATGTATTATGACCTATTATAATGAACTTATATACTTCCATTGTTATGCAATGTAATGACCTTTGAGCAGTTTTATTGTGTATTGCAATGTTTTTAAATGTTTGAGAATAAAAATAAATGAATTTGAAATTTAATCCTTGTTATGGAGGATCCTTAAATTGGCAACTCTACCAACTTTTCAGATGAAAGTGTGTAGAACTTCCCATTGGATTTGTACACAAATTTGCAATAATTTGCAGTTTTCTGAAGTGTCAGTTGAGAAAGTATCTAAATTCTTTCAGAAAAACATGTAAAATCATTTTTGCTAGGACATACTTGCACAACAAGCAAGAGCAAATCGATATTTAATAAAAAGTGAGAATAAGTGAAAATTTGTGTACAAAACCAATGGTTTCTCCACACTTTCATCTAAAAAGCTGGTAGAGTTGTCAATTTAACAATCCTCAATAACAAGGATCAAATAAACTTTGAACAAACATAACTCTTGAACCGTTCAACCAAATTTGTTCAAACTTTCACTAATTTCCTTCTTGTATTGTTCTGTAATCTCCGAATGCAGGAATGTGTCTGGATTTCATTCCACTTTAATGACAAATTGACAAAAAGTTGGGCCTACAATTTGAATGAAAATATTGGGAAAAACACAGGCAGTTCACCACTGATTCCCATACTCGATGATAAAACATGCCAGCAGTATACACAAGCACTCACAGCTCTGAACGAAGTTAGCAACCAACATTGTGCCATGGTTGACACCATTCACGCAGGCTTCCACAGAATGTTGTTGGGGCAGTTAAGAAAACCCTAGGTTCAATGGTTAATTTCAAGTTGGTTGCTAACTTCAGTGTGCCGTTTATTCACTGACAGAATAACCTGCACGCTGAAGTTCGCAACCTGAAATAATTTAGACAGCTAAAACTCTGTATTACCTTGGTCGCTTACTTTGTTCGGGCCAAAAATGCTCACCACTGGTAATTAATCAAGTAAAAAATTCAGTGGTGGTCCGCCTGTTTTTGCCGATATTTTAAACGTAAATAGCATGATTAAAAGGTAGTCTTCAACTTGGGGCAAAACTATTCTACATGGTAAGAAAGACAAAATCAATGTGGAGGAATCAAAAGAAGTTTTGTTAACAAAGCTATAGGCAGGGCGCGACAAACCCGCTTGCCCGCTTGCCCAGGGCAAGTGAAAACCACGGGCGGGCAAGCAAAGATCAATTTCAATTGCCCGATCGGGCAAGCAGTGATTTTCAAAATGAAAATATTAAAACACAGACATTAGCTTGATAGAACTTGGACAAATTCAAAACATTCCCCATAACAAAAAAAAACGGGCGAAAACCGCAAACACAGAACAAAATTACCCTCAGTTCTGTTCGAAAACGACGTAAACAAAGTATGAAAATGGAGCGCTAATTCACCGACTCTCTCGTGCGCACGGATATGCATCAGAGAGAATGTACTTTCCTGTCAATTACCGTCGAGGGCGCATGTCAAGAAGGCGGAAACCGTCGTGCCGCGCGCCCACTTTCAATCTCACTGTTTATCCCGTAGTAAGCTAACATGCGGAAGAAATGTGTTGTAAGAAACATTAAAATGTATTTGGTGAGTAAACCATCATTTTGTTGATATTTGTTACCAACGATAAGGTACGTTCAATTAAAAATATATTGACTATAACATCGTCTCAACTCATACGTCAGTCAAAAATGACTGAACTGACAGTCCCACACATTGTTAATCGATGTTGGGTCCTGTATCGAATCCCTATGCAATCGAGTGATCGATCAACTACCCGCAATTAGGAGCGGCCCGATAACCCATTACGAGTAACAGTCCTTGTTTCAACGATAGGTAACGGAAATATAAAAAATATTTTGGGATAAAAGATCAGGCCTACTTGCAAAAATAAACTTTAGTGTAATACTAAATTTATAATTCGTACATTCCTTTTTTGTTTTTTTTACTGTGGCAACCGTTGCCATGCGTCGTATCATTGACCCAATTCAACCCATCACTGTCTTTGGAGGTAAGCATGTTATGAAACAGATTTTGAGCTACCATAAGGGTGGCTATAGAGGGACATTTTCAAAACATGCCCATCACACCTTAATCTGATGAGAATTAGCCGTACTGACGTCCATTCCAAAAAAAGCAACGAAACAAAATGTGAAATCCAGGTGCCAAGGCCGAAAACTAAAAAAAATTCAAAATGGCCGCCAAACAATTGAAAAATTGACATATGACAGTATCTTAATTAAGTTGTTTATTACATTGTGGGTTTTGGTAAACATGCAAGAATACATTGTAAGTCGGAAATTGGACTTATATCATTACCGAGAAATTGCAACTTTTTAACCAAAAATGCCTTGAAGGGCGCATTCCTCATATCTCGCAGATCTTTGCCCCTGCAGCTTGAAAACTAAAACTTCTCGGCTAGAATAAATCACATGGTAACCCACTCATGAAATTAAGCTGAATATCTTCTATACTTTTGTAGCACACAATTAATGCTCAAAGCAGCCCTATGCAAAAGCATAGGGGTAAGAAACTTCTCTTCTGTACATCTTCAATGTAGAACGCTTGGGAAACCAAAAATGACACTGTAGCCAAACGAATAAAGACGGATTCAAATTGCACAGCAGGTAAAAGAAAAAGATTCTTTAATCCAAGTTCTTGAACGTGATAATGGTAAAGTAGCAAATTATATGAAACAGCGCCCCTGGCTAATTTGACGACAAAAGGCCCATTCGGCAAAAACGAAAAAAAACCAATTATGAAACCTTCACTAATAGTTCCAAGCATCAAAAACATACTAGAACATCACAAATCAAGAGAAAAATCCCAGAAAGAGCCAAAATGTCAAAAAACTACAATTTAACAATAATATGCAACCCATACTTGCTGGACGTATTTTTGGCCCTGGGCACCTCTGGATTCCGCATTTCTTCCGTTTTTATTGCAAATATGTGTCATACACAATGAACTCATCAAACTAGGAGTGTGATAACAATGACAGAAAAATTCACCTTAAAATCGCCTCTATAGCCACCTCTATAACGATCAAGGATAAATTCACAGTCATTCGAAATTTAAAATTATTAACAATTCTACGCTCACTCGATCAGTGCTTGGACATACTCCTTCCTTTATGCAAGGCTAAGCATCCATAGGCCTGTGGACTGAGCAATTTTAACCTTGCCAAGATAAAGTCATTTTGTTAACTGTAGCAAAACACTGTAAATAAATGTTCGTGATATTTTTACTTTAAAAATATAAAAACAAAGAAAATAAAAAAATTCGGGCAAGACTTTTCCTTGGCAAGCCAAAAAAATCATGCCCGACAGTGGCAATGAAAAAAAAATTTTTAGAGCCGTAGAGGCCTGCAGTATAGGTATTGATCCCAACAAATAATACTAAAAAAGATACACAAATCAAAAGTATTTCATAAATGTTATAGAAGAAATACAAGCATTACAAAGTACCAAAAAAAAAACAATAGAAATTAGCAACTATTTTTTATCTAAGATTATCTTGTGTAAATTACTGTAGAGGTATAATGTAAGCAATACATTTACAGTGTTCAATAAAAAATTTAAAATGCTGAAAGATATTCAAAGATATTATCTCTTTAAAGGTAAATGACATGATTGGGGGTACTCCTCAATTTGGGCTGAAATTACTGTAGAATCAAGTAAACTATGCAAGGATTCTCCTGTGAAAATCTTGTAGCTAAACATTGACTCATTCAAAAATACTTAATGTCAATATCTATCGTGGCAAACCTGCTGTGTGGCTCTCTATAGGTGCATTCACATTACAAATCTTCGCGAAGTTTATCTTCTCGAAGACTTCGCGAAGTTTGACTTGATCGTTCACACTGGGGCAAAACTTCGAGAAGATTTACTTCCCGCGAAACTTCTCGAAGATTTGGAACGCACTGCGCATGTGGAAACAACCAAAATGTACGGAGATTTTGCTACAGATTGATCAGGAATTCTGTTTCTGCGATTCTCCAATGTCCTTTACATTTCATTTTCATTTTAAAGAAAGTATACCAAGCTCACACAAAAATTGAATGAGTTTGGACATATGTTGCTGCGTACAAAACGCACGTAAATATCCGAGCTACATGGCATACTCATGTCATAACGTATTCAACTCCATTGTGGTTTGCTCGGTGTTACGGTCGGCTATTTATGTCCCGACACTCGAAATGCGGCTGCGGTCGCGTCACGGGATATAAACGTTCCGAAGTTTAGTGTTCCATCTCGAAAACTGTCGCAGCGGAAGTTTCTCGATGTTCGGCCGGAAATTTCCTCAAATTGTGGAAGTTTCGTGCGAGAAGGTTCACAGGAGTTTCGCGGGAGTTTGTCGACCATTACCAAACTTCGCGAAGTTAATTTTCGGGAAGAGAATACTCTGCGAAAAGAAGTTGCTGTAAGTGTTGAAATGCACCTTCTAGGGTCTTATATTTATCGTGCCCAATAAATTAAAATACTATGATGTTTAACGGATTCGTTCTCCTTAAGTAAACAAATTAGAAACAATCCCTTCCAGCTGGGAGTTCCACTCCAGTGCGAACTGTACAGTCGGTATTATTTCAATCTCATTTTGGTTCTTGAGATATTTTCAAGTGTTTCCATCATGTCACAGTTTTCACGAACCTTAATCAGTAGGGTAATTTGTTGCCCAAAGTATAGGTCCCTTATGTGAAGTAAATGGTATGATTAGTGGAGTCATATGGTAACTATGTCAATTCATGGTGCAACAGAGATGAATAAATTTTGAATAAACTTCCTCAGTCTGGCCTATATAAAAAAAAACAAGAAAAAAAAAAGAAAAAAAAAAAAAAAAAAAAAAAAAAAAAAAATGTGACACAAAGAAAAATATAATATAATGAAAAAAATAAGTAAAATTAAAAATAAAATAAAAGAAAAATAAGGAATAGAAAAATATAATAAAAAAAAAAAAAAAAAAAAAGAAAAAAATAGAAAAAATAAAAAGATAGACATAAAAAAAAAAAAAAAAAAAAAAAAAAAAAAAAAAAAAAAAAAAAAAAAAACAAAAAAGAAGTAAAAATGCATGATTATTCCAACTAGAAAAAAAAAGAAAAAAAAAAAAAAAAAAAAAAAAAGATAAAATTACAAAAAGATAAGACATAATAACAAAGACAACAAAAAAGAAAAACATACAGAAAAACAACAAAAAAGTAAAAAATAAAGATAAATACATATAGATAATGGACAAAAGTATTCCATACAAATGATGAACATATTATGATGCCAGCAGACTACAACATGATCGACAAATACAAAATTGAAAAAAAATAACACCGCAGTATGTAGATTCATACGCACAATAAAGAGAAAACAAATGACACAATACAAAAAAAAAAAAAAAAAAAAAAAAAAAAAAATGGCCGTCAGCGAAAATGCAAAAAAAAAAGAAAAAACGAGACGAAGAGCAACGAAGTACATAGAGAAAAAAAGATAAACAACACAAAATAGAAAAAAAAGAGAAAAAGAAGTCAAAAAACAAAAAAAGATAAATAAACAACTAAAATAAATTCGCACGGTATGATAAAAAATATCAAAAAGAGATTTCTATATATATATTGAACAAAAAATAGAATAGGAAAAAAAAAAAAAAATGAGAAAAATGGAATCAAATAAAAAAAAATAGCAATTAAGAAAAAAACTAGAAAATAAAGAAGAATAAAAGATAAAAAAAAAAAAAAAAGAGAAAATAAATTAAAAAAGATAGAAATATATCTCAAATAAAAATAAGATAAAAAAAAGATAAAAAAAAAATAAACAGATATGAAGAAAAAGAAATAAGGAAAAATTATATAACGATAAAAAAAAAAAACAAAAAAAAAAAAAAAAAAACAAAGAAAAAAAAACAAAAAAAAAAAAAAAAAAAAAAACAACAAACAAAAAACAAGCGATTACAAAGAGAAAGAAAAAAAAGATACAACACATATATTTAGAAACAAAAAGAGATCAAAAAATACAACAGAAACAAAGAAAAAAAAAAAACAGAAGACAAGAAAAAAAAAAAAAAAAAAAAAAAATACAAGGATAGAGTAACCTAACACAGAAAAAGAAATATAAAAAAATAGAATAAAAAAAAAAAAAAAAAGAGATAACAAAATAATTAAATAGAAGAAAAAAAAAAAAATAAAGATAACAATAACAATAAAAAGATATAAATGAAAACAAAAAAGTAAACATAGAAAAAAAAAAAGAAAAAAAAACAAACTATACAAAAAATGAAAACTACACCAAATAGAAGTGGAGAACAACAAATATGAAATATCAACGGAAAAAAAAAAGAAAAAAATTTAACAGTTAGAAAAAAAAATTAAACTAAAATAATAATAATAAAATGAGCAAAAAAACAAAAAAAAAAAAAAAAAAAAAAAAAAAAAAAAACTGTTTATATAAGACAGGAAGAAATAAAAGCTCTAAAAAGGCAACACAATGTAAAAATAAAATACAAGGATCCATATATATACACATAAACTACTAAAAATGAGAAAAAAAAACATGAGAAAAAAAAAAAAAAAATGCAAAAAAAAAAAAAAAAAAAAAAAAAGGAGAGTACTAACATACAAAACAAAAGAGAATAAAACTAATAAAAAGTATTACATATTTTCTATAAGAAAATAAATATAATAAGTCAAAAATGCAAAAAACCACAACACTACGAAAGCAAGGCCAAAGAAGCTGAATGATACCATCCATACAAACAATATCAATCCAAAAATATCAAAATAAATTATCAAAACATGCGACGAGATGTAAAAAAATTAGAAACAAGAATATAACCAACAAACATCCAAAAGAAACCTATAACTTTTAGGACAAAGAAAAGCCGCAGAAAAAGGATGCAATGCATTCAAAAATTAACTTCAAAAAAATATAGTTGAACACATAATGAAAAAAAAAAGAAATTAAAATAAACAAAATAGTATAATGTTCAATATAAAATGAAAGAAAGAAACCTCCGCTTCAGGTAATTTTTCTGCAGTTTTATTCTCGAGAAAAGTTATGGAAAAAGCCTTACCAGAGCACTCCCTCACTGTGGGTAATACAAGTACCCAGCCCAGCACACACCTTGGCATGCTGCGCGAGCCGCGCCAGCCAGGCTGGCGTCGAAACACACGAGTAGATTCTACATTCTTTTTCTATCTGTATTCCCGTATGCCCTCATAACAGTCACCGCGACGCCAGCGCACTCACAAAACAATCCCCATTCCAAACGTTTTATGCACACGTGTGCTGCGAATGCCGCCGGTGACCACACATCGCTGGCCATACGTAATGAGCTGAACCCATTATTCTCATTTTCAACTACAATATCACACTTAGTAGAATTGTTTCTTTTGGATTTAATTGCTTTACTCCACCTTTTAAAAGGCAGACATTTTAAGCCTTTCAGCCATCCATCCCGCATTCTTGACATCTTGCTAGCTTTTTTCAACCATGCTGTCACATCTAAATGAGTGGTTAAATATTGTTGTTCAATAGATCTAGGCGGCACCTGGTCAGGGACTTTCGCCCGAAAAAACATTAACCGATTGCTCCTCCTGAACAAAGACAAACTGTCATAAACTTGATTCCTGTCTCTAAACTAGATTTCCCTCATTATATCGAGGAACTTCCTGTTCATTATTCCCCTCCCTCCTCCCGGGCCCCCGCTTGGATGCACGATTTAAACGGCGGAATGAAATCACCCAACACTCTACTTGTATTCAGACTTAATAGATTAACAATAAGAGCATAGCAAAATGGCTTGAAGCTCTTGACCAAATTTGGAGCTGAAACCGCTGGTCAAGATATTAAAAATGATAAAATGTTACTAATCCCTTACTCGATTACACTGGCAGATACCTCTACCCTCCATGTGCCACCCCCTACCCCCACTTCTTCTCGACGATCCGAAGCTGTGCCCCGAGGATCCCATGGTTTGCTACCAGACAAACTTTTCACAATTTATCTTTTCCTCTTCCTGCAAATGTAAAGTTGTGCAAGCGGTGAAACACCCAGTTCTCTCACCAGAACACAACCACACTGTACTAAACGATTTTTGCTGGCATACTCGCTGGGAACAGCAAGCGGCCAATCAGATATTTTCATTAAAAACCTGCAGGAGAATAACGTTGAAATTGTGCTGTACAAACACATATGGGGGTTTCTACCACACTTTGCATATAGCAAAAACGTACCTGGCTAGGATGTTGGGCATTATTTAGAATCCTCATAACAACGAGTTTATACAACCTTTGAACATTGCTAACTCGGTTGAACAGTTCCAACTCACAATTTGCTCCACACTTTCGACCTTGAATTGATTTCTGTAATATTGCTCTGTATTCTCTGAGTAAAGGAAGATGTCTGGGTTTCATTCTGCTTTAAGGGACTTGAGAGTGATAAAAATGGATTCTCTGTCATCTGATACCCCCAGTTCACCATCTTTTTTTATGACTTGTCCGTCTTCCCACCGACCTGTTTTGAAACCCGATATGTTAACATGGAGCTAGTGCACTCATTTTCCATCGGCAAATTCCAAGGGCACTGAACTTTCCCATTTTTAGTGTGTGAAGAAGTCCTTATAAACGGGGACGATCCTTGTTATCAAAGACGATTTGTGTTTATGGACCAGCGCCCCTACTGGTTAAAACTGGAATTTTCATGAATTTTTTAACAGTTGAAAGTCTGGTTAAATTTCCTTGATTCTCACCATTTTTTACATCAGTGTAAAGAGCAACTATTCAACTTTTTATTTATGTTGTTTCTTATGCTATTCATGTTTAATACCAGTCGGGAGCCAGCAAAATTTACCATGAGTACCAAATTACAGCAGAGGAAAATGTGAGAAAAAACACATTGAATGCCCAGGGTCTCCTGCTAAACTGTGATTGGCCAGAGGGATTACAAAACAAGCCTTCTCCAAATAAACTAGGCAACAGGTGCAAATCAAGGTCACCACAGCGGGTGGTCTTGATTCGAATTACCCGCCACTGGTGTGGAATCAGCCAATCACAAACCTGGAATGCAGAAATCCATGGTCATATATTAATGTTACATCTTTCTGTACAAGCTGCCTCCTGACTGGTATATTAAACATAAATGGGCCAAAGCAAGTGTATAGAGACAAAGCGATTTATATAAAATAAGGTAGAATTCAACAAGATTTAGCCCTAGATTCAGTTTGAGCTTGATGAACCAGAAAAGAAAAATTCATACTTTGAATGATCTTTTTGACCTTTAAGATTTAATAATTTAATCAGTGATCCAAATTAAAAGAAACAATAGTGTCTTCTATGTAAGTCCATACTCACATTCTTTATCATACACCATTGTGATCATGAATTATTGCAATTTTCAAAAAGAGTGTTTCAGCTCAGTATGTATGCAAGCGCACAGAGCAAGTCTTGTGTGCTTTCATAAATTTTAGCTTTTTTGCCGTCGTCTGCCAGCGCTGGCGGTCCGAATAGATTTCCTGCCTGTAGGCCAGGTAAGATCTAGTGTTAAGATTTCATACATACAGACACACACACTCCACAGTACGAAACATGAAGAAGAAATGCAAGAAGTACAAAACAATATGGACAGTTGCCTCACAGTCATAGACAGTGCCCTGCAGCAATCCAGTCTGAAGCGGCTTGGGCCTACGCAGAGCTATCAATCAAGCACAGAGATCAGACACGTTTGTGAACTGCATTACAGCGCGCTGTTTACATGCATATTCCATAATACAATTTACCACACAAAAATCAGCACAACACAAGCAAGCGGATTATTTGGCGCTATTTCCACTTCTATTGAGATCAGGCGAATAGAAGTGTGAAGACGGACATAAATTTGTCCTTTTCTGACCACCCACAGGGCAATTCATCCAATATTTTGGGAATTAAGTTACACAATGATAGGAGAGAAAACAAAGTAACAATCAACAAAAACATGGAAAAAATACAGGAAAAACTGACCTGCAGTTCAGCTGCTTGAACCTGCGCCATTTTTAGTTGTTTGAGAGATATGCATTGCACTGCTGCGCGCGCACGCTATCAATATTAGTCTAAGTTTTTTAGACTGTCTCTTTTTTCATTCCTTTCCCTAATGCATATCGATACTTAGACTAAGTAGCGTTGGAGTCTGGACACTTAGACTAGCTTTTTGAGAAAAGGCTTAGTCTAAGTGTCCAGACTCCAACCCTACTAGTCTAAGTATCGATATGCTATTAGGATAAGGATGAAAAAAGAGCACAGTCTAAAACTTAGACTACAAAGATGATTAGTGAGAGCAAAATTATCCACACCCATTGCTTGATTATACGTCAGTGTGTCCAGAAAAAGGAAACCGGATTCATTTGGTAAAAATATTCTGTATTAATGAATAATTTCTTTTGAATGTTTTGTAAAGCTCTGTTTCTCTTCTTTAATTTGATACACACTTTATTATTCATCATTAATTTGATGCATGTGGTGCCACCAAAATTTCATTTGCGCACACAAGTTTCATCTTTCAGGATAGTGAATGTAATTATCTTTGAAAACTTCATAATTTCTTCTTTTTTTTTCATTTGACACCTCATGCGTAAAAGCTGGAAAATGTATGAAACCCGGGGGACTGTCATTAGAAGGTGTACACCATGCGCGTGTATGGACTTTCAAAATGGACCCTAAACTCGATCTCAGGATACCCTAAACAAATATACTGTAATTATCGGCGATCTCACAATACCCTAAACAAGACAGTATTCAAGTTTAAAAAGATAAAAGTATACCCGTTATTTTGGCGATTTTGATACCCTTTTCAGTGAAAAAACAACCCTTTTTACGAGTTGTTGTTTTTTTTCACACGCGTATGATGCACGTTGTAAATGACAGTGCCCCCCCCCCCGGGAATCTTATAAACTTTCAAAACTTTTCTTTGCCAAATTTCAATAGTGGCTTGAATGGGGTTAATTTGGTCCAATTAAATAATTGGCAATTCATGAAATACTCTCAAGCAGGGCTGCCACTCAAAATCTTAATTCCACCCCCCTCCCCCTCCCCCCTCCCCCCCCCCCCGGTATGAAAACATGCTCGTTTTAGTATGATTTGCAAAACGAATGCATTTGAACCAAGTGAAAGCGCACACGGCCGACTTCACACAATAGCTTGCTCGGGGGACAACAATAAAAAAAATTGAAACACCTTTTTTTCAGGTCTTCAGTTTTAGACCTGATCAAAGACACTTTAGAGGATTATGTAGTTTACATTTTCTGTGGTCATTGTTAACAAGTGTCTTCAAAGGGATTTAAAATAGCAGACTTGGAAGCAAGTTTACTCTAGGATCAATACTTTTCTGTTGATTCTGTCTTGAGATATAAATTTTATGGTCAAAATTGATAAGGGGTGGGGTACAATATTTTGCATGTAGTGTAATATACAAAGTGAAATGAAGTGAGGGTGTGGGAGGGGAGGGGGCTTAGAAATCATTTATTTATTTATTTATTTATTTATTTATTTTTTGGTTAATCACTTACTATAAACCCTGATATAATTTCTTATTCCTACATTTGTAATACCAAACTTTGATTTACTCAAATTATTATTTCCAATACCTATACCAAACTACTCTCAGTATAATTATACAGTTTAGCAGTTCAAATTAACTTCGCTGCATATCATAATACTTTGAATGCCATCGTAAATATTGTAATGTAATGTAATGTAATCATCCTGCCTGTTCCTGGTACGGGAACATGGACCTGGACGCAACCCAATGTGTAATTTATGTATATTATTTTATATCTACATGTGTAATTTATGTATATTATATTATATCTACTATGCCTTTTCTTTGAATAAAAGAAATGATTACAACAATGTAAATATCGCTAAACTTTTTGCGCAATCACTATCAGTATTCGCTGTGACAGGCAAATCAGTTTTGTAACTTTCAGTGTTGCAGTCAAGGCCCAAACCCTCAAGGCCAAGGCCAGGACTTCAGTGTCCAAGGCCAAGGCAAGGATGCCCAAGGCCAAGGCATGACACTTCAAGGCCATGGCCAAGGCATTACTAAAGAAAATGAAGGAGGATGATGCCCGCACAAAAAGCATGGACTTTGGTGTTATGTTTATTCTAAAATCAGTTTAGTATCTGATACCTGTAGCCTGTATGGCATTACATGTCAGTACCCAAATCGTATTTGGAATAGAGCAAATGACCTTCATACAAGATTATGATTTTTTTTTTACAAGTTATAACAGTTATAAAGCCTGTGGCGTTACTTACTCTGATACCACATTTACGTTAAAGTATTTTGTTTTGTTTGTTTTCTAGTGCCGTGTCAATATAATTTTGTAAAGTTTTTTCCTGTTCCACTTCACTTCAGAGCAAGAAGTAGACGCTCATTGTGGCAATCAGATGCATAAAATTTACGTAAGGCTAAAGATAATTATAGATAAAAACGCTTGACATGAGAAGGCATATACCATAAACTTCAAAAGCTCAAACTTTTAGTATCGAAACAGACTGAAAATGTTTCTCCTTCCTAGAGTAAATGATACAACCTGCCATGTAAGGTGAAAACAAAAACTATTATAAAATCTATCTCCACTTGACATTTGCTAAACTTTATAAAAGTATAATGTTATTTGGAAAGCATGTAAATGGAACATGCACTGGTCTTTGCTGAATACCCTCCGTAGCGTAGCCAGCTTTTTGCCATCGGGGGGGGGGGGGGGGCAAGGCACCCGAATGTACCGACAAACTCCCGACGTACCGACATAAACTGTTTATGTTGTGTAATGATAACAGTTTAATGATTTACGAAGATAGTGAATAATTGATACACAGGGGCGGGTCTAGTTTTTTGGTAAGTTTTTTTTTTTGAGCGAATAGTAATGGAAGAAACTTTGAAAATTGCATATGTTTGCGCGCGAAGCGCGCCGAAAATTTTAGAATTGTCTATGTGTGCGCGCGAAGAAACAACCGTAAAAAAGCCTTCTGATGTTGTGATATTATTGATATCAGCACTCAGCAGTACTGTAATCTAATATGAACATAAGTATAATCATGCAACAAGTTTTGTTATTCAACATTGCTTGGGAAGAACATGTTTCCGAAGTCTATGAGAATAGGAACTTGTGTGCAAATTAAAGGTCGGGATCAAAGGCAATTTGTGGCTTTTGATTTGGCTGGCGAACGAAGAACTGGCCGAAGGGCAAAATATTTGCATCCACTTTACATGGTGGAGCTTGTGTGCCCAGGTATCAAATAGCGTTCTATTTTTTCCCCAAGATGTTTTCCTAAATATATACGTTGCTGAAAATGTTGAATCTTTCAAAAGTTTAATGTTGTAGGCCTGTAAACATTTTGTCGGTACAACATTATGCTTGGGTCGGTTGATTTGGAACGTTGTCGTGTAGTACATTTGACTCAAGTTAACTGTACCAAATGTCATCAATCACAGTGACGGTTTGCCTGGTTACCGAAAAACACCTGACATGAAGAAAATCACTCATGCGAGCGAGCTTGAAAAAAAAAAGAGATTTTTCCATTTAAAAAAATGCAATTTCTTTCAATATTTTTGTTGGTTTTTGAGATATTTCGTCGGTACAAAATTATTTTTTTTTCGGTCCGCATGTACCGACGGAGTCCTTCGTGTACCTACGAAATTCCGAAAAAGCATTATTGGGGGGGGGGCCCAACGCCCACCTCGGGCCCCCCCCCCCCTTGGCTACGCCAATGCCCTAATATGGCCCCTCTCACATCCTCCACGCAAAAAAAAAGAAAGAAAGATTAGTTAGAAATACATCACAGTGTAAGTACATTCAGTGATTTCCATAAATGGCGCAGGTTTTTGTGGTGGTGGGGGGGGAGTCGCACACTAACCCCAGGACCCCCAGGGTGAAATAACATGAAAATAACTTGTAGTAAAATTTTCATTTCATGATTAGTAAAAACAAAAAGTAAGGAAGAACTCTTTAACACTGTATAAAATCATATGCAAACAAATCACCAAAAATGCCTAATTTGTGTTTTAGTCCGTTGGCTCGGTGGGTCCCGTGGTGCTTGAAATGTACCCAAGTTACTTCACCACAGGTCATGGACAAGACCATCAGACATAACAAAAATAAGGGATAAACTTTTGTTACCCCGGCAGTCGAATATTTATTTACACAACTGTTTAGCTATTTTCAGCAAAGTATTTTAAGAAGTGCTCTGGTAGGAGTCTAGGTCGTCAGCGCGCTGTCTGCGCCCGAGTTCATGTGGTTTGCACTATGAGATGCATACTATATGATAAAGCAATCGCAGTCATGCCTACGGCGACGTCGCGAACGAATGCCTACAGTTGACTTCGACAATAGTACGCGTGGTGTGGGTGGGTGTGTGAGGGGAGTGGGGCAGTGGTAATATGTAAATACATGTAATGTGTTTCTTATGTAAACCCTTTAATTTGGAAGAAGTAGATTTGGTAATGATTTGTTCTTTATAAGTAAACCATATTTAGCCAAATATACATGTAGAAAACGTGCAGTGAATATTCAGGCCAGAGATGCGACCCCTCCCCCCCCCCCCCCAAAAAAAAAAAACATGCGTGATTATTAGATACAGTCATTGGGTTCTGTAGTCTGTACAATTTCTCAAATGTTCAGTGGC
Organism: Eucidaris tribuloides; assembly: GCA_001188425.1. NCBI lineage: Eukaryota > Metazoa > Echinodermata > Echinoidea > Cidaroida > Cidaridae > Eucidaris > Eucidaris tribuloides. The sequence goes on along the minus strand of JZLH01S0323143.1, from coordinate 8,854 downwards.
CTCTTCCTTTATAGTAGTCGGATAGCACATAGGATACGGATCTCATACATGTAATTCCAAGCTGAAAATGCGAAAAGGTAACCGACTCAGGTAGCCATCAGACTCATGCAATTAATTGCAATGAACGCAAGTTGCACTGTGGTCATTGCTGCAAGCACTGCACTACACTGGGCATGTGTGCAGCATAATACAGCTAACAGCATACGCAGCATGCAACACGAGCAGACACGATAGCGATCCCAAATAACCGCGTCAGCCTTTACCGCCAGTCGTCTGAAGAGCATATTTAACCGATATGGCTAAACAGTTGTGTAAATAAAATATTCGCACCCCGGCACTCTTGCCAGAGGGCTTTTTCAAAATGGCCGTCAAAATGTCATTTAATAACATATAATGAATGATTTCATAGGGACTATTTGGGGTGAAATTGCACAAATTTTCAGTGTTTTTCTACATATTTTGATGTCAAATTATAGAGTGGTCAGATTCACTAATTAATTGTATTTCTGATAGAGGGCGCTTTTCAAAATGGGTGCCAAATGCCATTTAATACCTTGTAATGACGTTTTCTTAGCCATTATAATTATGCGGTGGAGTGGCCCAGTTTTTCAGAATTTGCCTATTGGTTGATGTAAAATGTACAGAAGGGTCAGATGCACCAAAAGAATATACAGTATTCCTGATAGAGGGCGCTTTTCAAAATGACTGCCAAATGCCATTTAATACATGAAGGACGTTCGTATCCACTATGGGGTAACTTGAAATCGGCGGGTTTTTTTCTCAATGTATTGCTATACATTGTATTTGTTGATGTCGGATGTAAAGAGGGGTCAGATTCAGCAAATAAATGTATTACTGATAGAGGGCGCTTTTCAAATGGCCGCCAAATACCATTTGATACATTAAAATGACATTTCAATATCCACTATATGGGGTGAAATGGCCCGGTTTTCAGAGTCCCCTATTAGTTGATTTAAAATGTATAGTTCAGATTCAACAATTTTAACTCTATCTCTGAATAATTCTCAAATTAGGCAATAAATGCCATATGGACATGTAAGCAGCCACTACAGTGTTGTGAAATGGCTTACAATTTTCAATGTTTTCCAATATTTGTCGATGTCTTAATCCAAATCATTTTGGAAAGTGCCCTCTATCAGGAATACATCCTGAATTTGACCCCTCTATACATTTGACATCAACAAATATAACAAAACATTGAAAAACCGGCGATTTTACCCCATATAGTGGATACGAAAACGTCATTTTAATGTATTAAATGGCATCTGGCAGTCATTTTGAAAAGCGCCCTCTATCAGGAATATACTTTATTGGTGAATCTGACCCTTCTGTACATTTTACATCAACCAGTAGGGAAATTCTGAAAAGACTGGGCCATTTCACCCCATATATTGGCTAGGAAAACGTCATTTTAAGGTATTAAATGCCATTTGGCAACCATTTTGAAAAGCGCCCTCAATCAGAAATACAGTTAATTAGTGAATCTGACCACTCTATACATCAAAATATGTAGGAAAACACTGATTTTTTTTTTTGCAATTTCACCCCAAATAATATCATTATATATGGTATTAAATGGCATTTTGACGGCCATTTTGAAAACGCCCTCTAGGGAAATAAGTCCCAGGTTAACCCCTGACATTTTGTTGTTTTTTGTTATGTCTGATGGTCTAGTCCATGCCTGTGGTGAGTAACTTAGGGTACATTTCATGCACACGGGAACCCATCGGGAAACCCACCCGGGGTCCGCCCCGCTGCCATAAGGGCGCGCTATTCATAAGAAAAATTATTCATGAAGGACCGCTATCATAATAACACATAAGGGTCGCAGTTCATGAGGTCATTATTCATAAGGACGCTCATTCATAAAAAGACATGAGTGGTCGTTAATACTATAAGTCAATAAAGGGTCCCTATATAATACCAAATCAGGGTCGTTATTTAAAGGGTGCTATTCATAATACAAAAAAGATGGGCTCTATACATAAAGATCAGATATTCAAAGGGTCGCATCATAATCGAACAAGAGGGTCGTCTATTCCATAAATAGGAGAAGAGGGTCGCTATTTATAAAGGTCAAATATTCATCGAAGGGCGCTAGTCATAATCGATCAAAAGGGTCCGCTATTCATAAATAGGAAGAGAGGTCGCTATCATATAAGGTCCAATATTCATAAGGGTCCGCTAGCCATAATCGAGCAAGAGGGTCGTATTCAAATAATCAAATAAGAGGGTGCCTATCTAATCGTAAAAGAGGGTCGCTATTCATAATCAAATAAGAGGTTCGCTATGTCATAATCAAAGAAGAGGGTCGCTATTCAGCATAATGTAGGGAAGGGTCGTTATCATAAATCATAAAAAGAAGTCGCTATTCATAATCAAATAAGAGGTTTCGCTATTCATAATCAAGAAGAGGGTCCGCTATCATAATGTATGGAAAGGGTCGTTATTCATAATCATAAAAGAGGGTCGCTATTCATAATCGACAAAAGAGGGTCGCTTTTTTATAATCAAATAAGAGGTATCCTATTCATAATCAAAGAAGAGGGTCGCTATATGCATAATGTATGGGAAGGGTCGTTATTCATATCATGAAAAGAGGGTCGCTGGTCATAATCAAATAAAGGGTCGCTAGTCAATAATGAAAGAAGATGGTCGCTAGTCATAATGAAAGAAGAGGGTCGCTATTACTAATGAAAGAAGAGGGTCGCTAGTCATCTTCAAAGAAGAGGGTCGCTAGTCATAATCGAAGAAGGGGGTCGCTAGTCCATAATCAAATAAGGTTTCGCTCTTCATAATCAAATAAGAGGGTCGCTATTCATACCAAATAAGAGGGTCGCTAGTCATAATGTAGGGAGGGTCGTTATAATCATCAAAAAGACGTCGCTATCAATAAATACGAAAAAGAGGTCGCCTATTCAATAATCAAAGAAGAGGGTCGCTGATTCATAATGTCATGGAAGGGTCGTTATTCATATCATAAAAAGAGGGTCCGCTTTCCATAATCGAAAAAGAGGGTCCTTTCATATCAAGAAGATGGGTCGCATTCATAATGTAATGGAAAGGGTCGTTATCAATAATCATTAAAAGAGGGTCGCTATTCATAAATCGAAAAGAGGGTTCGCTATCCATAATCAAATAAGAAGGTTCGCTATTCATAATCAAAGAAGAGGGTCGCTAGTCTATAATCAAAGATAAGGGTCGCTAGTCATAATCAAAATAAGAGGGTCGCCTATTCATAAACCAAATAAGAGGGTCGCTATTCATAATCAAATAAGAGGGTCGCATTCATAATGTATAGAGGGTCGTTATTCATAATCATAAAAGAGGGTCGCTTATTCATAATCAAAGAAGAGGTCGTTAATCATAATCAAGAGAAGAGGGTCGCTATTCATGAATGTTGGAAGGGTTGTTATTCATAATCATAAAAGAGGGTGCTATTATATGTATGGGAAGGTCATTATCCATAATCATAAAAGAGGTCGCTTATTCATAATCAAATAAGAGGTTCGCTATATTAATAATCAGAATAAGAGGGTGCTATTCATAATGGTATGGGAAGGGTTCGTTATCAAAATCATAAAAGAGGTCGCTATTCATAATCAAAGAACCAGTGTCGTTATTCTTAATCAAAGAAGGGGTCGCTATTCCATAATGTTTGGGAAGGGTCGTTTATTCATAACATAAAAGAGGGCCCGCTATTCATAAATCAAAGAAAGGGTCGTATATTCAAATCAATAGAAGAGGGTCGCTATTCATAAATGTTTGGGAAAGGGTCGTTATTCATAATCATATAAAAGAGGGTCGTCTTCGATAATGCATGGGAAGGGTCGTTATTCAATATCAATAAAAAGAGGGTCGGTAATATTCTAATCAAAAGAAATGTCGTTATTCAATATCATAACTGAGGGTCGCTATTCATAATCAAAGAAGAGGGTCGTTATCATAATCAAAGAGGGTCCGCAGTTCATACATCAATGAAGGCAGGGTCGTTATCATAATAATAAAAGAGGGTCGCTATTCATAACAAATAAGGGTCGCTAATCATCAATCAAATACAGAGGGTCCGCTAGTCAAATCTAAGAAGAGGGTCGTATTCATAATGAAGAAGAGGGTCGCTTTTCATAATAGAAATATAAAGAGGTTGCCTAGTCATAATTTGAAGACAAAGGGCCGCTATTCATAAACGAAAAATAGGTTCAAGTCCAATAATTGGGAACAAATATGGTCGCTTTCATAATCAAGAAAATAGTATTTCTATTAATAAAGCGACAAAAAGGTCGCAAACCATCATGAAAAAAAAATAAGGGTCGTTAATTTACTCGAAGAAGGTCGGCATTCACTAATGGAATGAGAGGTCGCAATTTTCAATGTTTATAAAAAAGGAAAGGTTGAACAGAATCCCACGTTACTCCCCACATACTAAAAGGCACTTCATCAGTGCCTAAATAAATCAAAAGACGATGTCTAATCTACAAAATGAGATTTTATTCATCCCAAAAAAAAGTCCGCTTTTCTGGGAGGAAGAAAGGATTTGTGTGACACACTACTTGCCAGACAATTGATCCATATCCTCCTTTCCTCCAATTAGTTTCTTTGGGTTCGCATCTTCTTTTGGATGAGGGAAATTTCGCGGGGGAGGGGGTTGGATGTCCTAGGGGGTAGTTGTCTGCGGATATGGGCTTTGAAAATTCCAGGGATAAATTATTTTGTTGTTACTTTGGATAAGATATCAAAGTCCTCGTAGCCAAATTTCATAATACATGTACGTGATTTAAGTGACCTACGCCCCATGAAAAAAAAAGTTTTGTGACACTCGATAAGTTGACAATTCTTGAAAATCAGTTGTTATTTACCTTTTAGAAGCTATTTTATGTGAACAGGTACTTGTGTAAATAAAGCTATTATATTTATGTGTTTATCATTTACTGTTTTGTTGTGTAGAGAAAATCTACCACAAGTAGTGAAAAGGAGTGACGCCGACCCGCCGGATGTATCCCATTTTCACAGGTTATAATGTTGTAGATGATTAAATTTGTTGAAGGAAAAAATTGAATCATAAATCAAGCCACTCGATTTATTTGGTTTCTTGATTATGCTATATTATACTTCTCCAATGGTGCAGAAATGGAGCACGATGGACAGTTCTCCATGGCGCAGAATGGAATTATTGTCTTAGTGTTGAATAGGAAAGAAACTTGAAATTAATACCTGGCCAGGTTTAAATACTGACAAAATTATATCGGCATCACATTGTGAATTACAGATTTTCTTCCAGACATATTTAAATTTACTGAGAAACATTGTGAGTAACCTAATTTCTAATTAGAGAAAGGAATATTATTATATTAATCAATTATGAATAGCGAACCTCTTTTTGATTATGACTAGCGACCCTCATCTTTGATTATGAATACGACCATTTTCTTTGATTATGAATAGCGACCCTCTTATTCGATTAATGAAAAAGCGAACCTCTTTGTTCGATTAGAATAGCGACCCTCTTTATGATTATGAATAACGACCCTTCCCATAATAAGTATGAATAGCGACCCTCTTTAATTTCATTGTGACTAGCGACCCCTCTTCTTTCATTACAGACTAGCGACCCTCTTATTTGATTATGACATGCGACCTCTTATGTCATTATGACTAATGAACCTCTTTCTTTTGAATTATGAATTGCGAACCTCTCTTCTTGATTATGAATAGCGACCCTCTCTTTGCGGGATTATGACTTGGCGACCCTCTTCTTTGATTATGAATAGGCGACGCCTCTTCTTCGATAATGACTAGCGACCCTCTTCTTTGATTATGACTAGGCTACACCCTCTTATTTGATTATGAAATAGCGACCCTCTTATTTAATTATGAATAGCGACCCTCTTCTTTGATTTATGACTATCTGACCCTTCTCTTCCATTATGATGACTGAGCGACCGCTCATCTTTCATTATGACAGGCGACTCTCTCTATTATGACTAGCGATCCTCTTTATTTGATTATTGACTAGCTGACCCTCTTATGTCATTATGAATAATAGACCGTCTTTCTTTGATTATGAATAGCGACCTCTCTTTGATTATGAATAAGCGACACTTTTCTTTGACTATAATAGCGACCCTCTTATTCGATATAAAAAGCGAACCTCTACTTCATTTCATGAATAGCGACCCTCTTTTAATGATTATGAATAACGACGCCTTCCCATACATTATGAATAGAGACCCTTCTTATTCGATTATGAATAGCGAAACCTCTTATTCGATTATGAAAATAGCGACCTTTCTTTGATTATGAATACGACCCTTCCCAGATACATTATGAATAGAGATCGCCTCTTATTCGATATGAACCTCTTATCGATTATGATAGCGACACCTCTTCTTTGATTATGAAAAGCAAACCCTTTTCTTTGATTATGAATACGACCCTTTTATTCGATTATGAAAAGCGGAACTTTTTTCGATGTATGGAATAGCGACCCTCTTTTTCATGATTCTGAATATAACGACGCCTTCTCATACATTATGAATAGCGACCCTCTTCTTGATTAGTTAGCGAACGCCTCTTTTTGATTATGAAATAGCGACCCTCTCTTCGATTATGAATAGCAATTCCTTAATGAATATTGACCTTATGAATGAGTGAACCTTTCTTCGATTTAATGAATAGCGATGCTCTTATGAATAAATTGACTTTAAGAATAGTGACCTGATTCGTTATGCATAGCGACCCTCTTTTATGATTATGAATATACGACCCTTCCCATAAACATTATGAATAGACCTCCTTGATTATGAATAGCGACCCTCTCTTTTGAGTTATGAAACTACGACCCTCTTCTTCGATATGAAATATGGCAAACCCTCTTTTTGATTATATGAATAGCGACGCCTCTTCTTCGATTATGAATAGCGATCCTCTTATGAATATTGACGCTTTTATGAATAGTGACCCTGATGTCGATTATGAATAGCGACCTTTTTTTCGATTATGAATAACAACCCTTATGGATATTGCACACCTTGTGAATACTGACCCTTCTTCTATTATGAATAGCGACCCCTTTTTTCATTATGAGTAAGCAACCCTGATGATTTACCGAACCCCGATTTTTGTTATTATGAATAGCGACCGCTTATGACTTTATTATGTATAAGTCCTTTTATTACGACTTATAAATAGCGGTCCTTATAAGTAATGACCCTTTTCTTCGATTATGAATAGCGACCCTCTTTTTCTTATATTATGAATAGCAATTCCCTATTGAATAATTGTCCCTTATGGAGTTTATGAATAATTACCCCTTTTCGCCATATTGAAAGCGACACCTTCAGGTATAGGAAATTACACGTTATGACTAAACGTCCTTATGAATCCAATGGTCTTTATGAATAGTTGGTCCTTATGACTAGCGACATTTCCATTTAAAGGTGGTGAAAAGAGCAAAATCTAATAATTATAGGCACAATTTCAATCTTTCAGTTTTTTTCGCAAAATTTTAGAACGTATTATTTTAAATGATAGGACATATAAATACCCTTGAAAAAACAATAATTCTCTCTTTAAGAATCAATTTGGATTCGGAAAAAACGCAGCTCCACCGCTTTGGTCTTTACTTCAACTTACGGCAAGAAATAATCTGATGGCTTTTGAAAATGATTTATTTGGCTATTGGTATTTATTGATTTGTCAAAAGCCGTTCGATACAATTAATCATGAAATTCTTTTAATCTAAAGTTAAGTTACTATGGAGTTCGAAAAAATAGCCTGAAACTTTTTAGCCAACTACCTTCAAATCGTCAGCAAATGTAATATATAATTCTTTCAATCTAAATTTATAATATATCGTACACCTTCAAATAAATGTTGAAAAAATTATTTAGAATTATGACAAGGGCCATCAAAAGAGTAACAACAATATGTCACAAAACATGACAAAAGAAATATCTGATCTATAGCCTTTTTCCGAAACATTTCCGCGATTATAAAGCAAAGTATTTTTTCCAATAACGATAAATATATGAGTACACCTCTTCAAAGCTTTGAAAACAAATTCGAAATTATGAAAACCGGCAGCAAGAGTACAGATTAACGTTAGCGGTCGGAATCTGAATTTCAACTCACTACATAACGTCGGGATAAGAGTAACTTAACGTCATGTGATACATTTCGTGAATATAAATATGGCCTAAAAGTTCTAAACTAAACGTGCAATAGCGTCTCTGCATCATAAATAAATTGGGACTGCCACATTAATATCACGTTGGTTGCACAAACCTGTGAATAGCCTCATTGAATAAACAATCAGACCAAATTATTGAATAAGCAGAACATTTAAATGATAAGAATGAGAACGTAGTATCTATCTTAAAAGGTATTACTAGCTCGGCGATCGCGCCCCAGTTTTCTTTTTCTTTTCTTACGTTCTTTTCTTCTTTCGTTTTTTTTTTTTTTTTGGCCTATCCGATGGGGGGGGGGGCAACGTTCCTCCTGCTGTGCCCCCCCCCCCGTAGTTACGCTAACTGCGGAAAGTTCCCTCATGAAAAGACTCTTTTTTATCGCTTGAAGAGCCACATAAAATGAGTTATGTTTCAAGAAAAAGATCGGAGAGGGCCAAATTTTTGCCACCCCAGAGGGCACTAAGGTGAGAAAGGGCAATGCCAATTTTTAGGCAGCGATAATGTGCCTCTACGTTAGAAGTATTCTCTTTAATCTACATGTGCGTCAGGGCAAAAATACATAGAACAAAACATAACAAAAATGAAAAGAAGAATTACCTTCAGTGACGAATGTGCTATTTCAAAATAGATTCCCGCACTTTCCAGCT
>JZLH01S0323133.1:0-16344 GCA_001188425.1 Eucidaris tribuloides | reverse complement strand
ACAGTCCCAGAGAGTCCAGTTATATGGAATGTTGGACTTTAAATTTCTAGTACATGTAGCAACTTGTTCCAGCAAAGTTATGTTGGAGGTAACAGCAGCTGTGTTTGAATCTCAATTACCTCTGATCTGTTGGATTTGAAAGTTAAGACAAGTCATTTCAGAAGTCAAAATATCTTTATGGTTCACTGAAGTTGACAGGTTGAAAAATAGGCGAAAACATACTTGAATGCTATAAATCTACTACCTTGTTCTTTGCATCATTTCACGAATTCTTAACTGTAACATGATTATACTTTCATTGTTTTCGTTTTAATTTGTTCAGTGTCAGATAAAGCACGTGGGAAATTCAATAGTCAAGACAGTTCAGAAAGTAGGCCAACCAAGATAACATGTTCACTTGAGGGGAAAAAAAGGGGGGGGGGCGATGGTGTCTCCAAATTTCAAAATTAGGTCAAATTGTAAGGGTGGGGGTCAGGGTTATAATGATCTTGTTGTATCAGAAATCAGTATAAATCGCATACCAATGTTTGCTTGTCGCTGATTGCCACATCGTGTACACTTTTACCCTTGGCGTCTCTCAGTCAAAAAAGTCGTATAAGGACAAGTGTACGTTGCTAGCTATATCAACCTTTTTTGCACAAGGGTGGGTGAATGTGACTTATATGTATCACAAGCACAGGACAGGTTATTGCAGCTTTTGGTAAATCTCTAAATGTACACTATAAAAACCAGAGCTTGCAGGTGCAAGCCTACATTACCATATTTTCTTTTCTTAGACAGATATCAAAGATCTTAGTGATTTTGACATTGACTCACGGCATAATGTTACAACACAAACAAACACAGATAAACATGAGTGTTATAATTCTTCAAACTGATTTGCTTTGAATGTGGGATAACTAGTTAATATCACTACATCAAAATTGTCAGTTCATGTTTGTGATTGTCCTTATCTTTTTTCAAACAGCCTCTTGTTTCATTGTCATTAAATTATTTTTGTTTACCATGAAAGAGTAATACAAATCTTTTTAAAACAAAGGCACCGAGTATAATTGTATGTTTTTGTTTTTTATGTGGACTTTAGATCAAAACTTGATTTGCGAATGTGCCTATGTGTATTTCTTGCGAAAAACATGTAAATAGATGTGTGTGTGTGTTTGTAAATGTGAGAATGTTTGAGATTGCATGTTATTGTGTGTGTGTGTAATTAATTGTTCAATTGCATATGCAGTCAATTGGATGAAACTGAGAAACATGAGGAACCAATGACAAACGAGGTGTGACAAAAAAGAAACGAGACTGTAATCGCCACACCCACGAAGCAATGCCAATCGACCCGACACTCATGCCACTGTGTTGCCCAACATCTCATCAACATTCTGCTATATTGTTCACCTATCTCACTTTGTGCCCCTTCCTCAGGCTGCTGAGTGGCACGCCCCTGCCTCGCCCTGTCACTACACAACAGCGCGTCCCAGAACAAAAACACAACCCTAAAAACAAAGGCTTATTATGCAGAAGCAATAGAGCGTATCATTAAATAAACAAGTTCAGAATAAAATTTGACTTATGCTCTTCGAAATGATACATTGAGCAAACTGATGCATTCATGCATTACTGAATACCATGACTTTGAATCTTTAATGTAAAAAAACATTTGCTGCACTTTATGGCTTTGACACTGTGCAGTGTGCACACCTTGAAAAAAAGGAGATGTGCACAGTGTCAAAGCCGTAAAGTGTAGTAAATGCTTTTTGACATTAAATTTTTAAAGTCATGGTATTTAGCGATGCATGAATGAATAAGTTTGCTTAACGTATTATTTGAAAGAACACGAGTCAAATTTTATCCCGAACTTGCTTATTTAATCATACGCTTCATTGCTTCTGCACAATAAGCCTTTGTTTTAGGCTTGTGCTTTTGTTCTGGGAGGCGCTGTAGTGTAGTGACAGGGCGAAGCAGGGGCGTGCCACTCAGCAGCCCGAGGAAGGGGCACAAAGTGAGATAGGTGAACAATAGTATAGCAGAATTTTGATGAGATGTTGGGCAACACAGTGGCATGGGTGGCGGGTCGATTGATGTTGCTTTGTGGGCGTGGCTGTCACAGTCTCGTTTCTTTTTTGTCACACCACGTATAGACTAAGGGTAGGGGTATTCTTCAAAAGTTGAACATTCTTCTCAAATGAAAGTCAGTATTCAAGAGCTGAACTGGATATACATTTCAAATCAATTTCTCAGGCTAAATAGTAAATTTAACAAATTCTTGAAAAAACAAGAATAACGGCTATAAACAGAATTTTTCCCTGTTACATTGTGTAGTTTTCACATGGCGTATATGTGTATTTTGTGTGCTGGGGCGTTAATCAATTTTTCGGATGGGGGGGGTAGGGCAATATTTCACAAATTTTCGACATGCTCCACGTGCAAAATTGCTATATTGAAAAACTGAATGTTTAGTATTTTTATGTTTGATGGTTTTGTAGTGCCTTGCACCACTTTTAAAACGTATTCCTGCAATATGTGTTATGATTTTTTAAGATGGACACCCCCTGTTTGTTGTGTGTGTGTGTGTGTGTGTGTGTGGTGGGTGTGTGTGTGTGTGTGTGTGTGTGTGTGCGTGGGTGGGTGTGTGTGTGTGTGTGTGCGCGTGTGCGTGTGTGTGTGCGTGTGTGTTTGTAATCACCTCCAACCGTGGATGTTTTGGATAAATTTTACCATACAACTGCGGGCGTACCTTCCAGGGGGGACGGTCCACGTTTTTAGATCTTCTTGTAATTGAGGTGCTTATGCGGCATTACAGCCAGCAAGCAAGGTCTGGGGGTATATAGAGAACGTCCGCATTTGGAGGTTGTGTACTGTAACGTATACGTCCGCAGTTGTCAGAAGTTTTGTCCTCATTTAATAGGTAAAAATTGCTGTGTGTGTCCTTGGTATTACCGTTACAAACACACACACACACACTCACATTAAAAAATTGTACATCCTCGGTCGTAGGTGATTACTACGTATGTGTGTGTGTGTGTGTGTGTGTGTGTGTGTGCAACATTCATTTTACAAATACGTTTCAGTGGGAAAATACATAATTATGTAATTGTTTTTAGAAAATAAGTTTGAGAATATACCCAATCCTCATATTTGCAAACACTCCCATTTTAACCCTTACATAGCTAGGGGTGTAGAATTTCTGAAACTAAAACACCTCTGAGCGACTGTCGGGTGCTTATTTGGCTGTGAAAAATTGTTTTGGCTGTAAAAAATTTACGCCAACACCCCCACCCTCCCCCCAACTGAACGACTTTCTGGCTGGTTTATTTGGTCACTGATTTGGCTGTAAAAAATTTTTGCCCCCCCCCCTCAAGATTTTACCCCGGTGCCGCCCCTGAACAGAAAAATAGTACAACCTGATGTTCTTGCTACCACATAATAACAGATCAAATCTTATTAAAGACACTATATAACATTGTGGAGGACCTGTTTAAAAAGTTGTTAAACTTTGCTTTCTGACAGTGTTTGGTTGACAAATAAACACCCTAGAACACAAAAGTTCAAACAGTTATGCTGTCACTGGTAAAATATGTACAGATAAAAATTGGCACATGAATTATTCTCAGCCGATAGAAAAATCTGCAACACAGCAGTCTGTGGGGAAAAATTGGAATGGTCTCTCAATGATTTTTACTCTTTTAAAGCACTTAATAATCATTTTGAACTGTAATTTTGTCAGGGCTTCATTTTTAGACCTTATCAAAGACACCCCTAGCATGGGGAATCATGTAGCTCACATAAAAAAAAAAATGGAAACATTGTTATACAGTGCCTTTAACACAAATAAGTAATGAATTAATTAATAAATACATCATACAGTACCACAATAATGCATTACAAACTCTGAACTTTATTTACAGAATGAAAATACACTCAACATTTCATAACTTGAAACTGGTTAATGATCATGGAACGCACACCTATCTCTTATTTTTAAATCCATCATCACTCATGGCCATTATCTTTTCCACAACAAAACAGTTTTAATTCTTAACCTTTGACCTTAACATTGTAAATCTTTCAAAACCCCAAAGGCCACTTCATTGTGACAATATGAGAAAGATCACAAACATAATAAATATATTCATATGTTACAAATGGCATTTCAACCAAATAAACTTAAGTTATAAGGTGATCTTTCAAAATTAGACACCATACATAATATGGTTGTTCCAAATTATGACTACAATTACAATTCATCAAACAATTATTTCATTAATTCAAACTTAAATTTCTGAAAGTTATATGACTTCTTTCATGAGTAGAGTGACCTATTACTTGGCCACCATGTTTTGTATACAAAATATTACTATAATCTCATTCTTTTGAATGTTTATGTCGGGACACACTTACTTCACAGGGAATCATGTCAAAAGTGTTAGTATTATAAATGAGTACAGAGATGAAAAAATGCAGGAGTATAGTTTTGGTATATCAGTAGTATCAGAGAAGCTTTTTGTCAATCTTTCACAAAGTATTCTACACCATGACCCAGAAAAAATGTCCCTCTCATAGACTACAGAATAATTACTAAAATCAAGTTTTGTACTAAGTTAAGTTTACATACTTAGAAAGCCCACTTAATTCAGTAATTCCTGTGAAAATTTTACAGGTCTCGCTTGATTGGTTTTGAATACACAGGCTCTTATATAACAGCAAGTGCTTTCCAGTCCATTCCAAGTTTGATAAAAAGAAAGGCACATCACAGACACATTATACCTCATTCCATGCTTCACTTAAAGGTATTGGCTAACATTTACCACAGTTAAAAAAAATCTGAGCCACATGATTCCCCATGCTACCAGTGTCTTTGATGAGGTCTAAAAATGAAGCCCTGAAAAAATTGTATTTCAAAATGATTATTTAGTGCTTTAAAAAAGTGAAAATCGTAAGTTGACCAGATTCACTTGCCCATATCCTCCCATAGACTTAATACTGTGTGTACACCTAGGCTATTAAAACTCGCCCCGAGTTTTAATTGCTTATTCATGCATACCTTGCCATTAACAGCATTAACTGTCCAAACTTTTGTATTCAAAGGTGTTCATTTGTCCATTTGAACACTACTATGTAGCTCAGATATCAAAGTTTGACAATTTTTTAAATTGAAGCTCCACAATGTTAGCCCATCACTTTAAATTATCTCAATGACAGTTCATTCACTTTTTTAAATGGAACTAATCAAAGTTCTGTTCCACTGGTCATGTTTGCTTTCACATACTGCACATGTTTGACTTATGGTTTGTCGTTCCATGTCCAGCTTACAAACTTTTATTGTTCTCCTGCATATCCTTCCATCTGATTTACATTCAGGTTGATGCACGATGTCTCACTGCAAGCTTCGAATGGACTGAAAAGCACTGCTGTCACATAATAGTCTGTGTATTCAAAACCAATGAAGCGATACCAATGAAATTTTCACAAAAGTTGAAAAATATAATGGGCTTTCTAAATCTGAATACTAAATGCAGAATGATACTTGATTTTTTATTTAATTTAGCAGTCTATCAGAGGGACATTTTAGGGGGACATGCTGTATTGTCACCTCCGACTTAAAGGCAAGGTTCACCCTGATGTCAAGTTGTTTTTAATAAAAGCAGAATAATGAGAAAAACATTTTAGTGAAAGTTTGGCGAAAATCCGCCAAAGAATAACAGAGTTATGAAGGTTCAAAGTTTCAATTTTGTGACGTCACATGCGAGCAGCTCCCTATAATTATGTCATGTTATATAAATTCCATAAATTGCCATTTTTTTAATGTTTCGTGATATATAAATGGGTTTTTTCACAGAATACTATATGAAATAAGGTTTCTGATAATATATTGAATGCTCAAGTAAAACACTTTTATGGAATTTGTATCACATGACATAGGGAGCTGCTCGCATGTGACGTCACAAAATTGAAACTTTGAACCTTCATAACTCTGTTATTCTTTGGTGGATTTTCGCCAAACTTTCACTAATATGTTTCTATCATTATTCTGCTTTTATTAAAATCTACTTGATGTCAGGGTGAACCTTGCCTTTAAGAAAACAACGTCAAACCAACTGAATATTATTTATACATGTAGTGACAAATTATGATGTTTAAACAATAAGAGAACATGTAGCAGTATGAAGAGGGACATTTTCTACTTTGAGTAATTTCTAAAACATTGGAGAGTTTCAGAGTAAGCAATTTTGAGGGCATTGAAAAATCATATAGGTCTATCTCAAAAATAATTACAAAGAATGTCATTTTTGACCATTTACCAAAACTATACTTTGACTTTAACATGTAATGATCATGAGAAATTTTCAAAACTTAATGACCTGCTTCATATTTGCCCAATATTTCTCAAACTTTTAATTATGTGTTTTACCTGATTATTTTTTTGCACTTCACTTTATTTCTTCCTAAGTGTGTTATGTTTACTGCATAATTTTAAGTTTCTGCATCATTAGCACCTATTTAGGTGGATTTCGGCACATAATGTCAAATCAAATTAAATCAACATTTCTGCAAAATTCTCAGCTGAATACCCATTGCAGTGAACTTTAACCACTTCAATAATTGACCACATTTTTTTTAGATAACCAAATAATTGACATTTGCAGGAGCAACACCAGAACTGTGTCAATAAAATACAGCACAAACAACAAAATTGGAATTTAAACATATTACAAAAATTGTAGTTATATACAGGATAGAACAATTCTGATAATATAAACAATTGACTATAACAAGTTTTAATTAGAAATGTTCTTCATTTCAACACAAAAGCAAAATCAAAAAGTGTATTTTTATTCATATTTCTTCTATCAGGAATATTAATGTTACTACATATCAAGGTTGGCAATCTTTCTAGAAAAAAAAATGGGGGAAAAAAACAGATTTGTTTGTTTTAATACTTTTTATTTTTCTAAATAATCAACCAAAGCATTGCCACATACATGAAAGTGTAAAAAAAGGGTGACAATCAAACAATGGAATAAAAATCACATCTTTATTTAAATATTTTTTTTTTCAATCTACTAACCTTGATACATATTACTGAATACAAGGTTTATACACTGATCAAGGGCTTTCAGTTTTATTTAAGTTTAGCAAAATTCAGTAGGCAAGTTTGCCTATCATGGATTAACATAAAACCTCTAGCTTTTGTCCCTTATTTAAAAAAATATAAAATTTTTTAAAGGTGTTTTTTTTTAATCCTTTGCCTCCGAGATTCTGAAAATCCTGTAGAGTTAACGCAGGGCACATCCGGTTCCCGTAGCCAACGGGTTAAATTTATATTCACAAAATATCACATGAATCTAAAGGGTATATGATGGTACAATGCACAGAAGACATAGGTTTTGGCATAGTCTGCATTATTATCCTAATATTAGATGGCTAATACAGTTATGAAGATGTGATTGGTCCACAGCTCGTCACATGATATGGTTTGCGAGGATCGTAAATATTATATTTTACCAGCTGGTTATATTGGCCAACTGGTCAAATGAATATATTTTTTGAATGTCTGGCGCCCTCTTACAGTTCAATACCACCCATGTGTCTGTGTGTTGGCTATGGAGAAAGCTTCACCATGCAACGCAAACTGCTAAAAGTACCTTGTCCCCTTAAAAATAGACATAATTAGTCAAACTGATTTTTACCTTCCATATGGAAATAGAGAAAAAGTAACTGTCTTTCAGATTCATACAATTTTACTGTCAGGCAGTAATGATTTGGTGTCATTTTTGTAACATTTGTCTACTTTTTTGGTCATCGGTATAACTTTCAGCCACCACCATAAGACGCGCGTGACATCACTACGTGTTGTGCAATCGATAGTGCAATCGGTATCGTCTGCTAAACTGAGCTCGGTGTCGATTTTCTTTCCTCAACACCAACACCAAACTTGAAACCACCCGCTATAAGCGTAATCACGGCCATCTAATATAATAGATATCAACTGGTAGGGGTGAAATGTAACAATCTTTGGACCGTCAGTGAGTTATATTTTCCCTTGGGAAAATATATCTCCCTGACGGTCCAAAGAATATTATATTACACCCTGTACCAGTCAATATCTGTATAATATTGAACTTTATATTCCACATACAGTGAACTTCGTGTAAGTCGAATCACTGGGGACCACACAAATCACATCGATTTAGACGAAATTCAAGTTACAGTTTTGTATATAATTCTATGTTCGAAATGAAGGAAACATGTATAGGGAAATGGAGGCCGTCATGACTGAACCAATGTAGGGGAAAAGTGAGAAAGGCAGAGATCGAAAGGTCAAACCATTAAAACCATCAAGAATGACAGTTATGACCACTTCGACCTAGGTGAATGATTTAACACGTTTGTTCCCTTTGGGACTTGACAACATGTTCGAGAATGGCGAAATTCGATTAAAAAAATCGACTTTTAAAAGAAAAACTTCCCATTGAAAAGCACAGAGCAAATTGAGACTGCCAAAAATATTCGACATAGGTGATAAATCGACTTGCGCGATGTTGAGTTATGCGAAGTGATCTGTACTACATATATTGCCGTAGGATTGGTCAAGATTTAATCAAGAAGGGATGAAGCATAATTTTGCACATCAATCACTTGAGAAAAAAAGTTTGTTGCACTTAATTGTGATAGTAACTTTGTGATTTGCTGATCTCTTAAATCAGTCCATTGAGTCCTATTACCATAATGTTTTAGCATGATGAAATGAAAGTGTGTTGAACCCGACAAAATCAGACTAGCAATTGCCCATCAGTTGCTCGATCGGTGGCGTGGTAATTACAATTGACTTTACATTATTGTAAGTAAACATTACTTTTTTTCTTGTAGAGATATCCTTTTCTTTCCATATAGTTTACAATTAAGTGGTTTCTGATGTGGAATATAAAGCAAATAATCACACTTTGGTTTTAATCCACTGGAGACGATTTGATTCTGCTATAACACACATTTTCCATAGACCCCAACACGAGTTAACTCGTACTTAGTCTCCAATGGGTTAAAGGCCGGATGTCTCTTTTGCACACCTAAAATTTAACTTTGTGCAAATACACTGGTATATGGAAAATGCTATTTAAGAACCTTTAGCAAAGTGTAGGAGTTTAAAATGCAGTTTTAGTGGAATTATAGTAAATGTTAGACTTTGATTTGATTTTTTTTGTCTCCAGTGACAAAACTTCTACTTGTCTCATAGTCTGTTTTTAGATAGTGCATGCATGGAGGTCTCGCATGGACAGTGCCACTGAGAACCAAGTGCATTACATGTTTGTACAGTCACTTAGATCACATTGCATTCCTTTTGTGCCTGACATATGCCAGCACAGAAGTAGGTCAACCATCTGGTATTACTTAAGTGCTGCAATAGGCCTGAAGTGAGATTTGAAACTATGTGTCTAGGACATACACTACTATTTTTTGCTCATTTTTCAAAATATAGGTAATTTCTGATCTTCAAATTTCACAGGCAAGTCCTTTAAAAATAGCCCAAGGGCATGAATAATGTTTTGCTGTGTTATGTTAGGGTTGGTTGCAAATGAGATTCCCTACCTTTAATTGGTGAGATACCATCGTTGGTTATTTGCATGATAACTGATGTTCAACTGTTCACTGTGATGCAATTGATTGGTGTGTTTGTAAAATACTGCATACAGTCCTTCACAACTTTAAATTCTCTCTATCGCATATAGCCAATATCAAGCGATATCACCTCGATCGATCACTCTTGGGATGTATAGTTCTGGTTCCGGTTCTTACGCACACAACACACCATTTCGAACCTCGTCAAATTCGTAATATTAATACCTCAAACCCGAGCAAACATGGATTGACCTGATGCACAATTTTGGAGACGTCTGTGTCGCGGTAAATGAACTCTCTTAGTGAAAGAAACATTCTTACGACCAGTAAAAAAAGAATGAACTCAACAACTCTTGCCAGGAAAGCCACAAATATTTACCACATGAGAGAGGAATGTGAACACGCGCACATCGAGTCGAAATGCAAACACCGGTGTGCGAGGACAGCCGATGGCTCTGTTCATGTCCTAAATGAAAGGGTTGTTATATGGACGAAGGATTTGATAAAAAAAATTATTCCCGAGATTATAAGAAAGATCTTGACACGATCCATGAGTATTTTAGCATGCAATGTGTATCGCGCACATCACGCTTGCTTAAACCGGAAGTTCATTTCTGAAGAATAAAGGGTAAAAAATTAAAGCACCACATGCATTCAGGTTCGGAGAGCTATATGCGATAGGGAGAATTGCACAAAATGTTGTTAACACTGAACATGTTGAACCATTATAAATGCCATATTGACAAACGTTTGGAGTGCAGTCTTAACTTTGAACATGTACAACTTTTTACACAAACATGACAGAGAAAAGTGTCGTTTACAAAAGCTGTAGATAAAAATATATCCTTTCTAACAATGTAATTCTCATTTTAATTTTGATAAGATGTCTGAAGTTAGAATGAATTTTATGAAGTAATAAATGAGGTATCTGCAAATAGGGTTTTCCTGTTTGTTGACTCAACCTTCAAACCTAACAATCAGAAAAAATGTATCATTGATAAAAGAGCCTAACCAATCGCGCCTCTATCACCTTTGATTTACAAAAAAAAATTCTATGGTTTGTTTAATTTCTAAGATTTTTTAGAACATATATGTGACTCTGGAATGAAAGTGTAAGGTCTGTAAGATTTAAAGGCAGTTACACTCACTTGCAAGAACACAACATTGAAATCAGGAAGCAATAAAACCAATGTGAGTTTAACTGACAAGTTAGTAGAGAGACATGCTTTGTCCATTGCCTTTTGCCATAAGTAAGCCATTCATGAAACAAATGACAGCTTTTTAACCCATTGGCTATGGGAACTGGATGTGCCCTGTATTCACTCTATGGGATTTTCAGAACCTCGTATGCAATGGATTAAAATAAGTTTCTAATAGTGTCATCCCTATGTTTTGTTGTTTAATTAATGAGGTGCGATGGTGAATAAATTTCTGCTGATTGAGAGGTAACATGAAGTTACATTTGCGTTTGGTTTTTAAAATATAAGTGGCGATAATTTCTAAACATGGTTCTTGTAAACTGACATTTCTAACTGTAGGATAATATTTAAGAAGAACTTCAGACATTGCTGTTTTGACCTGTCTTGTAAATGGGGTGCTTCCTCACTTTTAAGTGCATGACTTTGACCTTTTGCCACTATTCATACCCAGACACGTTACCCTGCTGGCGACGCCATTTGGTTGATTTCAACACGGAGCCACGCTTTCAGTTGCCCACTTCCACTTGTTGGACACGGCTGGGCAGTGGCTCTCACGATCTCAATGGCTTCACAGCCTTCGCCCGATTTGATTACACCGTCGTGATTGAGGAACGGAGCCGCTTCGGCTGGACTTTCCTTGCATCAATTGCGCTGGCTGCTGTCGGCTGCGGCCACCACGGTACCGGCGTCGGATACCTCCATCGCCCGCTTCCTGAAGTAGTCTGCTGGGCACAATGGCTTGTTTGATGAAGTAAACCTGATGCTCCCGTCGTGTAACGTTGGGAGCCGGTTGCTCGGAAACGGACAGTCCACTGTGCTGTAGGTGTGATTGCCTGACTGCTGGAAGCACACATACCCTGCTGCGACGCGATTGGCTGACTGCTTGCAAGCCATGCTACCTGCTGTGACGTTGATTGGGCTGATTACCATAAGCCTGGCCACCTGTGCTGCGTCATGATTGGCTGGCCTCAACCTACAGCCACTGAACGGGGAGTCTCTCTGCCTGAACACTTTGCTGTGATACAGAAGCCTGTGGAGTATCTGCCACAACATACTGCTGTGTCAGTAGAGGAGTGTGCTGCCACTGAGTTCTAACAATGCGTAAATAAGTGCCCATGCTGAGGAATCTGAAGCAGTGACAGTTTCTGCTTGGTAACTTGAATGCTGACAGTTTGCTGGCTGGTATGGCGGCTTGTGTGCCTGTAAAGCTTTCTTGGCTGCACTTCATTTGCTTTGATCCAAGCATGGGACAGTATCCTGTTATACCCTGATGTGACTGGATTGAATTCGAAATTCAGTCTCTGGTCATTGGCTGAGTACCCTGAGTGCTTGGATTGGAAAGTTGGCACTTAGTTATCATTGACGGACAGTAGGTTGACTTACGGTCTTTTGCCTTGTAAAGCAGTCGAGTGATCAAACTGACACCACTCTCTTTGGAGTTTTGGGACTGCTCCCACTCGCAGGATTCAACGCTCCCAATCCCCCATCTGCGTTTTTCCATTCCTCGATGGCCGTTTCACAACCAGAGGTTGATAACATCTGTTTTGCTGGGGCGACCGGTCTCAACGTCTGCGCAGAATGATGGGCCGGCTGATTTTCACCAGTAGCTGCGGGATTGTACTTGTTTGACGATGATCCACGTTGCCTTCTGGAGCTAGAGAGGCTGAGGAGCCGTGATCCCCGGGATAATCACAGGAGGAGGGGGGGGCACCTTGGTGTCCTTGGAAAAGATGGGTCTTGTGGAAGCCGGCTCAAGTTTCAGCAGGTGTCCCTAGTCTGCCGATTTCGCCGTTCTCCTGCCCGCGGACGCGCACCCGGCCGGAGTCTGTTCCGCCTTGCTGCTGCCGTCGACCCCGATGTCTTCCTGGGAGACCCATCCGAGGCGCGAGGCTGCGCTCTCGAAGCACTTCTCGGTGACGCCGACACATTTGTTGACCCGCTTCACCTTGGGGCAGGCGGTGTCCAGCTTGGCAGCCAGCTCTGCACCTGTCGTCACGTCGGAGAAGGCGTCCACAAACTTCTGCAGTGGTTCCCGGACGGCTTTGGGGTCCGTCTCCATGATTTGGAGGAATTTGCTGCAGACGTCTTGTAACTGCTCCTCCAGCATCTTCTTACCTGCAAGACATCCAAATCAAATCAAATCAAATCAAATCAAATCAAATCAAATCAAATCAAATCAAATCAAATCAAACTAATCTAATGTAATCCAATCCAATCAAATCTAATGAAATGTAATCCAATCCAATCCAATCCAATAATCTTATCCTATCAAATTTTTATCAAATCTAACCAAATCAAATCAAATCAAATCAAATCAAATCAAATCAAATCCAATCAAATCTTATCCTATCAATTTTTTATCAAATCTAACCAAATTAAATCTAATTGAAAACACTAAACAATTTGGAACTAACCCCACCATACGGCTGAATAGCACAGGTGGTAGAGCAGTGAACTTGATATACAGAGGTCGTTGATTTAAATCCCGCTTCAACCAAATTTTCTTTGCTGCCTTCATTATTTATAAATTTGTTTCCCAATCAGTTTTCTTTCTTTCTATTTAATGCATTATTAGAATAAAAACCAATCAAATAAAATCAAACCTAATCAAATTGCATCAAAGTAAACACAACCACTTTCTGAAGAACACGCCGTCTCTAAACTAGCTTATTTATTGATGCATGTACGAGAAACTGAGCATGTTTTTTTTTTTTCCATTTAACACAAGAATCTGTGATAAAATTCAATTTTGTAGGAAAATTGCACTGGGAGGGCTATTCTCTATGGGATAAATTGTGACATTAAAAGTTGTGATGTTTGAGGTTCCTGTTTACACTGCAACCTAAAATTGTGATATTTCCACACTTGAGAAAACTTGTGATTTTTGGTTCCAAAATCATGATTTTTCTGCAGTAAGCTTTGTTTCTGGACTTTCTGCCCAAATTGCTGAGAAACTTTGCCCAAGAAGAATCACACTCTGGTGTGCAAACAGTGCAACTGCAAGTTTTCCTGCGATGTTCCGGGTGAGTGTTTGCGTATTTGCTTTGCAACTTTCACCGTAGAATCATGATTTTTCACTGGTAGTGTGAATGCCCTACTGACACATTAAATGATTAAAGACAAAAAGTCTCTTTTGCACACCATAAGAAATTAAGATTGTGTAAATACACTTGTATATAAAAGAACATACCATTTAACCCATTGGAGATTTAGTATGAGATATCTTGTGTTGTAGTCTTTGGAAAATGCATGTTATAGAGAAATCAAATCGTCTCCAACAGGTGAACCTTCAGGGTTCGTACACTTACACATTTTCAAAATTCCCTGACTTTTTCATGACTTTCCAGAGCAGAAAACTCTAAATTCCATGGCCATTTTCACATATTTAAAGCTTGTAAAATTCATCATCACAATACCAGAGAGCTCCCAATCAAGGGTCATTTTTAAAATGTCATGAATAAATGATTTTCCCTGACTTTCCAGAAGAAATTGATGAATTCCCTGACTTTCCCTGACTTTTTGCTTCTGGAAAAAGTATTTTCAAATTCCCTGACTTTCCAGAAATTCCCTGACCCATATGAACCCTGACCTTTAGCTAAGTATAGGAGTCAGAAACTTAGTTTTAGTGGAATTATAGTGACCGCTAGAGTTTGGTTTGAATTAATGTCTCATAGAAGCAAAAATTCTACTAGTCAATTTTCAGACCCTTACAGTGCATGGGGTGTTCACCATGTTTGATGTGAGAAACTAATTTACAACTTACAAATGTGTATTATTTGCATTCATGATCATGACAAATTGTATGCATCAGTCTGACGCAGATTTCTATTCACAAACTGATGGGTAATAATATACTACAATTTGATGACAATAATACTACTAAAGTGACTTAGTTTACCAAGTTTTACACAACCATAAACCTACAATGGTTCCATCACTCTTTGATGCATTTGTTAAATTCTAGGTAATTACTGATTTTTAGATTTCACAGATATGTCATTAATAAATAGACTAAGGGTATGAGCAATGATTTGTTGTGCTGTTGGAAGGCTGCAAAAAGAGATTCCCTGCCTTTAAAGACACTATATAGCAATGTGGAAGATCTGCTGAAAACATTGTCAAACGTTGCTATGTGACATATCTGACAGTGTTTGAATGAACAAATAAACATCCCAGAACACAAAATTTCAAATAGTTATGCTGTCACTTGTAAAAGATAAAAATTGGCACATGAATTATTCTCGGTCAATGAAAATTCTGCAACACACCAGTCTATGGGGGAAAACTGGAATGGTCTCTCTCTTTTTGTTTTTACTCTTTTAAAGCACTTAATGATCATTTTGTATTGTAATTTTTTTCAGGGCTTCACTTTTAGACCCATCAAAGACAAAAGTAGCATGGGGAATCATGTAGCTCACATTTTTTTTAAATGGAAATATTGTTATACGATGCCTGTAAGCATGTTAAAGGTTAGTGACATGATTGGGAACACTTGAAAATGCCTCTAGAACCAAATGAATTCAAATTTATACCAACTATACACCAGCTGGAGTGGATCTCACAGCTGGAAGGATTTGTCTCTAATTTGTTTACTTAAGGAGAATCAAGCATGAACATATTGGTATTTTAATTCTATCGGGGCATGATAAAAAAAAAAAAAAAATAACCTGTAGCGACCCTGTGGACTTGGAATTTGCGTTCAAGGCAGGTGAAGTTGCCCTTGAAGTGCCATTGGAAGTGGTAGCCCTTGGTGACCGCTGCCAGGTGGGCACACAGTAGCCCTGACCTGCCCACGTGACACGAACATACACCTAGTTCCAGGTTAACTGTGTGGGTTCCCCCGCAGCCTTTACTTGGGACGGCATACTCGAACATATTAATCTGGATGAAAAGAAAAATCAAAGAGTGAAAACAAAAAACAGTCAAAGAGAAGTGAAATTTGATGTAATGTCCAATAGCACCCTAACACTTCGCCATTATACCTATCCCTGCACTCTTCCTCCTCCCTACCTTCACCCCTTCTCATTCATCCCCTTCTCTCACCCTCACTTCCTTTCCCTTCCCTCCCTCCCTCCCTCCAGGGATGGCAATTTTAAACAATCAAATTTGGAAAGGATGATTTAAATCACAATTTAAATCAAGAAATTCTGAAGTCAATTTGATTTAAATCACCAACCCAGCTTCCCTCCCTCCTTCCTTTTCCCTCTCTCTTCTCCTCTCCTCCCCTCCATACACCTCTTACCCCTATTCCACCCCCTCCCTCTACCCCTTTCCATCCTTCGTCCCTCCCCTCCCTCTCACCCTCCTCTTCTCCTCCCCCTCCTTGCCTCGCTCTCCACCTCTTACCTTTCCCGATCACCCCCTTCCAGCCCTATTCCACCCCTCCCTCCACCTCTCTCCTTCCTCCCTCCCTCCCCACCCCCTCCCCAATGTACCTTCTGGATGGATGCCATCAACATCAATGAAATTCTCAAGATAGAGAGGAATGGAGGAGGCCCTCTCTTGGGGAGGACTGAAGGCTTGTGTCAGG
>JZLH01S0323110.1:0-14719 GCA_001188425.1 Eucidaris tribuloides | reverse complement strand
AGGTGAATAATCCATGTGTTGGCTTGCCTCAGTTGTGGTGATTTTGGCCATGACTGATGCCTTGACTGCCATTAAGTGAGCACTACGGGGGATAGAGCCTGAAGAAGAGAAATATGCATCAAGTCGGTAACTTGGCGTTTCATACGAGAGAACAAATAGTCATGATTATAGTCTGCGTCTTGTGTAAGCCAATTAACGGGGGCATATCACAAAACCAAACACTTACCAGCCCTCCAATTACTAGCAGTGATCACTACACTTGACATCTTACATTGATGATTTAGAGTGATTTACATCTAACCATAAAACTACTGGCTATCTTGCGTCTAGTGATTCGAGAGGCGGCGGGGGGGGGGGCGGGGGCGGCATTTAATGCCCCCCCACCAGATCTCGGCCGCAGATCACGTGATCGCCGCGAAATCATTGCACGCACATTAGAGCCGGATGTAAACTACAAGACTGTATAGTAAAATTTCAAAAAAATGATTTTTTTATATATTTTCAAGTAATTATATGCAAATATAGTGTATGAAATATGTTTTTGCCTATATCTCGCTACAATAGCTAATAGAATGCAATTTTTGGTTGAAAATCTTTCATTTTGACATTTCTAACAAATTATCTACAAACAAATTTGCCGCAATCAGAATTAATTTCCTATGTATTTATTGATTGTGTATTCTTAGTATTTCTTTGTTTTTTCACTTTTGTTTTTTATTATTTTTTCGCATGAACTTATGTCAGGACACTACTGCGATCATAAACAGCATAAACTTAATCCATTTCATCCCAGTAAAAGTAAAAATAATCATTACATTATGATTTTTGGCTGGAAAACACAATTTGCATTGATTTTGTACACAAAATCACCGTTTTGAGCCCAATTTCTGCGAGTTGCATGCATGTACGAAAAGTCGCGCAGCGTCGTAAACGGATACCGTCCGATTTTTCGAAAATGGTCTAATGATGCGGGAGACTTGAAAGTAAAAGCCAGTGACAGCTGTGGGCAAAAAAAATTCGCGCGGCGCTTGTAATCGCGAAATTGTCAAGGGGGGGGGCCATTAATGCTCCCCCCCCCCCCCCCCCCGGTGTGTATTAGCGTTAACACAAGTTGGATCATCAGCTTAAGACACTATATAACACTTGGAACGACCGTTTAAAAAATTGTCAATTTGCTAATCCTGACATATCTGACAGCTTTGAATGGAACAAATTAAAACCCTAGAACACAAAAGTTGGACAGTTCATGCTGTCACTAGTACATATTGTGCTACATACATATTGGCACATTAATTTATGGGGCCGATAGGGAAATCTTGCAACACACGCAGTCTATGGAGAAAAGCTGTGGAATGGTCTCTCAATGATTTTCACTTTGTTAAAGCACTAATGATTTTTCTACACTGCAATTTTTATTCATGGCTTCCATTTTTAGACTGTTATCAAAGACACTAGTAGCATGGGGAATCGATGTGCTCAGATTTTTTTAAACTGGAAACATTGTTATACAGCTGCCTTAACCCTTTGGCTACGGGAACCGGATGTTCTTGTGTTAACTCTAGGATTTCGAATCTCGCAGACAACGGGTTAAGATGACGCTTGAATTATCTCTCTAACATGACCCAACAATGGATATCACCGTGTCAATCAAGTAAGTCTTCCCAGTTGAAAAGTCTGTGAATTTCTTAACATCCATGAAAAGTCATTGAAATGGGCTTGAAAGGCAAAATTTAAGAATGTTTCAAGTTTAGACAATCATCAGGTACATAATCCCTCATGTGTGCCTCTGACAAGGTCCAAACTTGAAGCCCTAAAAAACTTATACTTCAAAACATCATTAAATGCTTTCAAAAATTGCTTTGTCATAGACTGTTTCTTTACTGAAGATTAAGTCATATATGCTGATATTCGTATGTGTATATTTTGCTCATGACAGCATAACTGTTTAAATTTGTTTATTCTAATGTGTTTATTTGTCCATTTAAACATTATCCTACAGGTCAGATGTCAAAGTTTGACAATTTTTAAAAAATGGTGCTTCCACAATGTTGATTAGTGTCATTTCAAACAGGTATACCTTTATGGAAGATGGAGTAAAAATATTTGTACCATGATATAGTTCATCCCATGTTCACAGTTTCTGACAATATTCCATGATTTAGTTGTGGTTTATACAAGAAATGTAGAAACAGAAACATTTCCCTTTTTAACTAGGAATGATCTTACTGAGGTTAAATGATTAATTTAATTCAATTTGATTTGATTGAGTTTGATTAATTTAATTAACTGTGGTTACATTTCTACTTAAATCTTACTTTTTAATGGTAATCCTAATTTTTTTTTATACAGTTCTGCTGGTACACAAGAACAAGATATTGTGTTAGGGCCACTGAAATCAAACCAACAACTGGAGCAAGAGGCTAAACCACCTCCCAAGCCAACAGGCAATGAAACTGCTGGAGCAAAGCCTACGCCCCCTGGCCCCACTGGACCACAGGTCTACGAGTTCAGCCATTGGGCTGGGTAAGTTAACCTCAGATGCTATAATAACAGGCTTCAAGTGGTCCTACTTTTCATACTTTTTCCTACTTTTTCGTACTTTCTTGTGAAGATCCTCATTTTCTTATTTTCCCATTAAAAATTCTTATTTTCCTAATTTTTGTGAAAAATAGCAATAGGTTTAATATTTGTTTGGAGTTGTGAAGTCTTTACATGTTGTTGATGAGAGTACTGTAACTACCATCATCACCTGTTTGGAAGGAAAATATGGAAAATTTGTTTCTGCGGATTTGTGGATTTCCACCTTTCCGCCTATTTTAGATTTTTTCCATGTATTCTGCTTGTTTCCATTTTCTTTGGGTTACTACTGTAAGCACTACTCATAAATATCTTACTTTCCTCCTACTTTGATGGATTGAATCCTACATATCTCCTACTTTTTGAAGATACCCTACTTTTTCAACCTAGCTGAATTGAAGGCCTGCAATAATATAGAAGCAGAATAAGATGCATATTATGAATAATTACAATTACTTGGTAGAAAAATCATACCCCTTCCAAAATGCAGTTTTAAGGGGTAATGAAATCAGTGTATTGTTGGTTGGGCAGGAAGAGGGCCTGATACTATCCATGATTGAAGTAAAAGTGGCACAATTGTAATTTTACCCTTTCATTGTTAGCTGAAGATATCTCGAGATTAAGATAAGCAAAGTGAACAAAACAAATGCCATTTGAAAGCTGAGACTTTGCCCTTGATGTTGACATAGCCATCATGTCACAACAGTATTTCCTAATTGCCAAAGTAGGCACTTTTCACCCGCACAATTTTTGGGACACAGTGTATGTACAAATTTCTGTCTTTTTCAGTAGAGGGTTGGTTGCAGTGGCATTTTCGTATCAAGTCAGCCAATTGAAATGACTGAACATGCAGTTTTAACCCTAAAAAGACTGGGGGGCCTAAAAGGCCCCCCCTGGACATTTTTTACGATAAATTTTTAACGCGAGAAGCTATGGCCACGATATTTCATGACTTTTTTCTTTGAAGTCTTGCGCATCTTTTAAGCCCAAATTTGTGACGCCCGGGTACCCGGTTCCGAAATTACGCAACTTTTAGTACTTGCATGTCACACCAAAAATCGCTCAAAAACATGAAATTGTGTGTTATTTCAATGCAAATTGTGTTTTGAGCCCAAATTCATAAATGTATGATCATTTTTACTTTTACTGATTGAAATTAACTAATTTTATGCTGTTTATGACCGAAATAATGTCGGCGACAATTTCCATTGAAAAAACAATAAAAAACAAAAAGTCGAAAAACAAAGAAATACATAAGAAATTCCAAAAACAATAAAATACATAAGAAAACATTTTTATTCCGATTTTTTTTTAATGTACCTCCAATCAGAATCTCGCAAGGAGTCTTTAAACAAAAAATGAGCACTTCAAGGGCTTTACTTAATGATTTACAGCCAAATTCTAATTTCATGCATAAATTAGCATAATTAATTAATTAAAAATAAATTTGACTAATTTTTGAACAATGAAATATACAATTCTGTAGATTATGTCATGGGTGACGTGTGTGTCGACTTTCATCGCGATCACGCGATCAACGGCCGAGATCTGAAGGGGGGGGCCCTTTGGGGCCCCCCCCCCCAGTGCTTTCCACCAAATTATCCCCATCGTTTTAGGTTAAAACATTATTGTTGAAAACTGTTTATTTTCGTTTGGAGAAATGGAGAAATTTCTAAGAGATTACACCAATCATCTAGGCGAATTTTGTTTTATCGCTTCAGTTGGCGCCCCAAAAAAGTTACTGCGTAAAGCAGGTACTATCATCATTCATTTTTCTGGTGTTGTGGCCAATATGATGTCCATAATTCCAATATGTTTACATTTTCTGATACTGCAACAGTTACCCAACTCAGGATTCTCTTAGAAGTTGCTTTGAAAATTATGCTTTTCCTACATGTACATCCTGACAGCAAGTTTGCATATCTCCTTAATTAATGAAAGATTTTATATAAATCTGTACATGTCGAATTTTTTCTGAGGAAATAATGTTAATTGTTATTTTCATATTTTCTTCGAATTTTTCTTTCCTTTATTGCGCGGTACTGAAAATGGTACTATTACTTAAAGATATTGGCTAACATTTACCACAGTTGAAAAAAATCTGAGCTACATTATTCCCCATGCTACCATTGTCTTTTGATAAGTCTAAAATGAGCGCCGTGAAAAAAATTGTATTTCAAAATGATTATTTAGTGCTTTAAAAAAGTAAATGGTAAGTTAATCGGATTCACCTGCCCATTTCCTCCATAGACTTACTGTGTGTACACCTATGCCTATTTAAACGCGCCCGAGGTTTTAATTGTTTATTCATGCATAACTTGCAATCAGTTGTAACTTTCAAACTTTTTTATTACTAGGGTGTTTATTTGTCCATGATGACACACTATGTAGTTCAGATATCAAAATTTGACAATTTTTTTAATTGAAGCTCCACAATGTTAGCCTATCACTTTAAGCACACTAGTTTTATAGTGTCTCCTTTACCAAGGTGAAAGAGAAAAATAATTATCACAATTGCTCAATTTAACCCTATGTTAACCCCCCCCCCCCCGACGAATTTCGCGACCATGCCGCTGCACAAAATTTTTTTACCGCGTCGCTCACTGACTTTTACTTTCAAGTCTTGCGCATCTTTTGAGACCATTTTCACGAAAATCGGACGTACCGTTACGACGCTACGCGACTTTTTATACATGCATGTCAACCCCAAAATTGCTCAAAAACGTGATTTCGTGTACAAAACCAATGGAAATTGTGTTTTCAGCCAAAAATCATAAATGTATGATTATTTTTGCTTTTACTGGTTGAAATGAATTAATTTTATGCTATTTATGATTGCAAAACTGTCCTCGACAAATTTCATCGAAAAAACAATAGAAAACAAAAGGTTGAAAAAACAAAGAAATACATAAGAAATTCACAAAACAATAAAATACATAAGAAATTCACAAAACAATAAAATACATAAGAAATTAATTCTGATTCGGCAATTTTTTTTTGTAAATAATTGTGAGAAATGTCAAAATGAATATTTTCACCAAAAATTAGTATTCTACTAGTTATTGTAAGTGAGTTATAGGCAAAAACATAATTTTTTGCACTTATTTGCATAATTAATTACTTAAAATATGAAAAAAAAAAATTTTTGAAAAATTTTACTATACAGTCGTGCAGTTTACATCCGGCTCTATGCGCATGCAAATTTTCGCGGCAATCACGCTATCGGCGGCCGAGATCTGAAGGGGGGGTCAAATTGACACCCCCCCCCCCCGAGTAAAAACCCTAGTCTGAAATAGCCCAGTTAAAATAGGGTTAATTGTACGATTCTGCACAGATGCAACATTACCATACAAAGGGTTAAAGTGGAAAAGGCAACCTTACACTTGGAAAAAATGGAATGTTATCTATAAGATACTCTTTTATTAACATAGTCAAAGTAATAATCTAACACTGGACTTATTTTCATATTGCTTGCCTGTATTCTTGTCAATTAGCATACAACTTTTCACAATTATATACTTTAAGCTCAGTTTATGACCGTGCCCTTCTGTATGCAAAATATACTTCAGTATGTGATGTATATAATGGGTATTTCAGGTCATATAAATTTATCATACATTTATTTTTGTGTGATTCTTCGATTCTGCCATTTATTTATTTTATCTCAATTGTAAATCATGTACAAATAATATGCATATTCAATTTTCTGACCTTGTATTATGTCAATTATCTTTGAATAATTGAAAAAGATGAAATTTGATGAAAATGTATTTAAAGGTAAATGACATGATTGGGGGTAGTCCTCAACTTGGGCTGAAACTACTCTAGAATCAAGTAAACTATGCAAGGATTCTACTGTGAAAATCTTGTAGTCAAACGTTGACTCATTCTAAAATAATCAATGTCAATATCACTGGTAGCAGGGAAACCTGCTGTGTGGCTCTCTATAGGGCTTATTTTTATCGTACCCGGATAAAATTAAAATACTGCTATGTTTATGCTTGATTCTCCGTAAGTAAACAAATTACAGACAAATCTTCCCAGGTGGGAGATCCACTCCTGCTAGTGCATAGTTGGTACATATTTCAACTCATTTGGTTCTTGAGGCATTTTTTAAGTGTTTCCAATCATGTCACTAACCTTTAAGATGTTTTGACTGAGCTCTTCAAATCTCTCACCCCACAGCTGAGGACTGTCCGGGCGTAGTGGCCAAGTTTGAAGGACGTCCCGGAGTCTTCATTACCGGTCAGATCGAACCCGTCCTGGAGGGGGTAGAGGTGACCATCACCCCCATCCCCCCGAAAACAGACATAGGAGAGATGGCTGATGGGGAGGAGGAGGAGGAACTAGGGGATGACATCAAGGAACTGACAGATAAAAACGGACAATATAGGTATGTAATTTATGAGGTTTTTGCGTGTAATTGATTGAAATTGTTCCAAATTGACCCATTTTCCCACATATGATTCTCCACACGCTACACGGAGGTACCGTTGTACCCTGGTGAACTGCATTGTGTAGCGCCTTCTTGGGTCCAAAGTATATTTTCTTTGGTTATGATCACCAAGGTCAGTGGTTATGATGCAGAGGCTGCGCAAGTGCTTAACAAAAGGACATAAACCTATGAAAAGTGGATGAAAATGAAGCTAAAGTTGGTATTTTCACACTTCAAACATAACTTTCACACAGATTTTTATAACCCAGGGCACAGTGCTGTGCTAAAAAAAAAAATAGTTCAACAAAATTGCGGATTTCTATTTGGTACCCCAGGGTACCATTTATGTTTATCATATGAGGGCAAAGCGTGGGTGATTTCAAACAAAGGTAAAAACTCTGGTTTGTCATGAGAATCATTTAAAAATAAAAAGATCAAGAATTTGATCTAATTATCATTTATTTGATAATTTGGTAACATAGAGAACAGCAGACCTGCTCAGCATAGTAAATTCTCTCTCACCTTTCATTCATTAATATATTTGTTCCTACTTGAGGCTTATGAAATATTAATGAGCTCAGATGTATGAACTGATTCTCACGTATTAATTTTGTAACCAAGTAAACCGCGGCATTGCAGTTACCCAGCACAGTTTGGTTGTATAGTGCCAATGACCAGATATCAGTAGGTTTCAGGACTGTTTGGTCACTATTTTTCTGAGTTATTCAAAACAAAACATCAATCATTTGATCTAATTATCATTTTATTTGATAATACAGAAATGAACAACAAACCTGTTAGATGTCATAACAGTTTTCTGCAAAGCTTTTGTTTATTAATCTGATTTAATATGATGCCTTCCAGGAGGCATCATGCCTTAGTGGATAAGACTTTGGCTTCCCAACTAGAGGTCTGTGATTCCGAGTCCACGCCATGGCGGTTGTGTCCTGGGTAACGCACTGCCAGCTTTATCCCCATTACCCCGTCCCTTGGATAGGACGTAAAACTGGAGGTCCCTTGGTGAGACTGAAACACCTCAGCACGTAAAAGAACTCACACACTTCATCGATAAGGGAAGGGTGAAAACCCAGTGTTATGGTCACATATCTGCATGCATATCGGTTTATGGGGCTGGATGCCTATAGGTAATAGTGGTTATGTTTGCTTTTCTGGTCCCTGTCATCTGTAATGATGGCAAATCAATAATGATAATAATAGTGATTTAAAAAAAATATGTATATCACCAACCTCAGAGCTGCAAGTAGTACTGTTTTTCAGTATTTTGTACTGATATTTGAAGAGAATACTGAAGGTTTTATGCAAAATGCTGATTTTCAAATTATTTAATTATGTGTATTCCAATTACATGCCTTTCAGAGATACTGAGTATTCTAGGAAATACTGATTTTCAGCCATCAAATTACTGAAATGCAGTAGAAGAAGTTGGCAGCACTGCAACCTTGATAAAGAATGTTTTAGGGAACCTTACACCTCTGTTCTCTTCCATCCCTCAGAGTTGGTCCCCTTCCTGATACCGTGGACTACCAGGTCCAGGCTGCCCTGGAGGGCTACATCCTGACACAGGTGGAGGGCAAACTGGGCTACTTCAGGGCCTTCAAGTTGGGCAAAATCAGAATACAGGTAGGTGTGTCTATTATATCTCCTTGTGTATTTGTATGTCTTTATCTTTGTGTGTTTGTGTGTCTTTATCTTTGTGTGAATGTGTGTCTGTGTTTGTTTATGTTTATGAGCTTATGCCATGGCGTGGCGTCCGTCGTCCGTCCGTCCGTCCACAGTTTTGAAAATGCTTCTTCTCCTTCATTTCTCAACCGATTTTGATTGTAATTGCTTTATTTGGTAGGGCTGAGTTATGCACATCAAATTTATACACAGAATTTTGAAATTATACTCCATTAATTAATTATGGTAATTTATGCAAATTTATTCCAAAAATAACAAAAATTGCTTCTTCTCCCACATTTCTTGACCGATTTTCGTTCTGTTTGTTTGATCTGATAGGGCTAGGTGGAGGCTTCAAGACTTCTACACAAAATTGTGAAATTAATCAATCATGCAAATTTAAAATTAATCAATTATGCAAATTTATGCAAATTTATTCAAAATCACAAAAAATGCTTCTTCTCATTCATTTCTCAACCAATTTTGATTTAGTTTGCTTTATCTGGTAGAGCTAAGCTTGGTACACTAAACTTCTACCCAGAATTTTTTAACTGTTGCTCCATTAATTAATTATGGTAATTTATGCAGATTTGTTCCAAAAATAACAGAAATTGCTTCTCCCTCATTTCTTGACCAATTTTCATTCTGATTTTTTTATATGATAGGGCTAGGTGGGGGCTTCAAAACTTGTACACAAAATTTCGAAATTCATTAATTATGCTAATTTATGCAAATTCAAAATCACAAATAATTTTTTTATTTTAAAGTATTTTTTTTTTTCATGTCCCTTCCGGGACATCAAATTTCAATTTTTTGACCAGTATAAAATTGTACCACATAAAATTTCGGATATATGATGTTGCGAGATGCCGGATGAGCGCTACGTCATTGACGTTTTCTAGTTTTTGTGTCTGTGTCTACGTGCTCGTGTGTCTGTCTTGTGTGTGTCTGTGTCTGTCCTTGTTTGTTCATGTGTCTGTTTTGTGTCTCTGTATGTATATATGTCCGTGTTTTTGTATGCCTGGCTTTGGCTGTGCATACAGATGTGCCTTTGTATATGTGTGTGTTTTTGGATGTTTGTGTGTCTGTTTTGTGTTTGCCTGTGTGTGTCCAAAATAACTATATATGTATATATGTGTATACAATTTTTTTATACTCCCTTCAAACGAAGTTTGCAGAGGGTATAAAGGAATCCCCTTGTGGTTGGGCAGTTGAGCAGTCAGTCTGTTGCAAATCTTGTGGATGAAACAAGCACTGATCATGAAATTTGGCACATATACTGGACTTGTGAGGAAGATATTTGGAAGACTTATTTCTCAAATTTATCAGAAACTGCATTGCCATGGTACATCATATTATGCCGGTAAGTCCATCTACGCAATCAAGGAAAAATATCAGCAAAGTAAACTACTTCCTAAATTTTTTTAGCAATGTTCTTGAAATTTGGCACTCATATTGGTTTTGGATGTAAATATGCAAAACCCATATTTTAATGTATACAGAATTAGACAATGTGTCCTTATCCCGAATTGGTGAATATGTGACTGTAACATATTTTTTCCTTTTTGTGTATGTAGGTGGTAGATGGAGAAGAGGATGCTCTTTCTGGTGTCCTCCTCTCCCTCAGTGGAGGCAGTTTCCGTAGCAACAACCTCACCAAGGAGGATGGGGTCCTTGTGTTCGGGAACCTCGGCCCCGACACCTACTTCCTACGAGCGCTGATGAAGGAATTTGAGTTTGAACCCAGTACCCAGATGATTGACGTGCAGGAGGGATCCTTCGTGGACATCAAGATAACAGGACATAGAGTCGCCTTCAGGTAAAGCCTCCATTTCCCCTTTTTACAAAATCAAGATTCTGTTTCCAAATTTTCCGTGATTTTCCATGTTACTCAAAATAACATAATATTACCAAATATTTGCATGATTACTACTCAGATTTTACCGATTTGACATACCTTACTGAAGCCAACGTGGGGCTGGGCAGTGGGGTTCAGAGTGATTAAAGTTACTCTCATGCTTAAAGATGCCCATATCAGTTTAAGAGTTAAAATCAAAGTGATGTTAAACCTGCTCATTTGTGTCTAATTGCAATGTGAATGGGGTTATCTTGATATGAATGTGTGAAAAGTTGATAGCTAACCCAAAATATTTACACCAACTTAAAAGCCACGCAAGCAGAGACATAGGAAATCGGTTGGCAGTTGGAGGGGGGAGGGGTAGAATGGGGTTTCACATCAGTTTAAGATTTGAAATTGAAATGATGTTTGACCTGCTCATTTGCATCTTATTTCCACCCTTGTGTATTTCTGTTCCAGTTGTTTTGGCATGGTGACCTCACTCAACGGTGAGCCAGAACCAGGGATCGCCGTCGAAGCTTTGTCAACCGAGGATTGTGGGAAGGTCGTGGAGGAGGGCGTCTCGGATGAAGAAGGCAAATTTAGGATCCGTGGCCTGCAGGTAATAGTCAGAATGGACTAAGTGTTTTTAAATCTTTGTCAGTTTTGCATTACATTTCTGACCAGATGGATGAAATGAATATTATTAGGTCATTTAAAAATAACCAACACTGGTCTCGGATCTCCCCTTTTGAAGCGATTTGCCCTGAATCTGCCATTCTCCCACTCAAGCTGCAAATTTTCCTGATAAGCAGTCTTTTTCCACCAACGTTTATATTTTCTCCTTCCAAGTGACGAAAAAATTAAGATCTGTTCCTATCAATTTTGTTTTCCCTTTTCATGTGTGCCATTCAAATGCAAGAGGCACTATCAATATCAACATTCTTGTGTTATCTAACGGCATGATTTGTATTTGTTTGTACCTGTACTATGCATACAAAATATTTTTGAGCTCGGAGCTATAAGTATTCTGTACACACAAAATACAATAATGGTCACAACAATACTCCTTTTTTCCTTCTTTGTTCTTCAGCCAAACTGTGCCTACAAGCTGCAGCTGAAAGATTGCGAGAGTAACAGTCACATTGAAAGAGCAGCACCAGCCACGCAGACTGTAACGGTAAGCTGGAGCTATGCTAATCAGTTATCCTGTATTATTTTGGATTGCCTCACAGCTGTGTGTTAGTAAAAAGGTTTATATAAAAAAATCTCAGTTTTTTTTAAAAATGACGTTCAAGTTCAAATGTATGAGGTATTCTGTAGATTCTTTCATTTTCATGGGTGCAATTTTGTGTGTGTGTGCACAAGAGCAGTTGAGCATTCGTGTGCAGTGCCATCATGCACAGGCATGCCAAATTGTACTTGCCAAATGAAGACATCTAGGAGAACTGTATCGTGGAAAAAGCATATTTTACCACAAGTTGGAACCATTATTAACATTTTTGAGGGAGAAGAGTTCTTAAATAGTTAGAGTTCGAGCAGAGCCACATTTTGTGGTGATGATATTGCACAGAGATGCCAACCGTAACGTTTTTGCCGTATTTTGTACGTTTTTTCACCCAAAATACGGCAGTACGATTTTGGCCATCAAAAATATGATTTCCTGACTTTCTGTCATTGTCCTGTTTTTGTCCTGTTGGCTTTCCATATATGTGATCTTTGCTAGTGATCTTTACACGCACAGCTTGCAGTTTGTATATTGTGTAATGTATTTGCAGTGTGCGCATGCGAAAGTGTGATGATCTCTCTGTGATCCCCATGTGTGCTGTACATTGACCTATCAAGTGCGTGTGTGCTGCCCCGCTGCTAGCACGCACGCATTTCTGAGATCTCTTTCTGATAGAGTTAGTGTGGAAGAAGTTCTTCAGTCCCATTCATATAAATTGGTGTTAGTGTGTATGGTACTTATCAACGGGAGTGCAAGTCGGAAGTTACGGTCAAGTTGGCCCCTAAATGGTATTGTACAAACCAAGAATAGCAAGAAAAAAGACATGATGAGGAATAGTTTGGACACTGAGAATGCGGAAAAATGAAGTATTTTAAAGTCAAAGACTGAAGAGAAGGAGCAATTTACCTTTGATTTTGAGGTGAGTAGTTTGGAAACATATTTCTGCATGTTCTGGTCTTGAGTTGCCACAATTATATAGTCTATAACAAAATACGAACTTTTGTTAAGAAATACGATTTTTAGGCTGTTTAGTACGATTTGAAGTAATGAAGGGTTCGGCATCTCGCATTGCCACAATTTGTGGGATTTTCAGTCATTTATACATCAGCTGTTGTCATATGTATGTTGGCCCAGTACTTGTGCGTGGCAATGTCTGCATAGCGCTTGTATACATAAGAGTCTGATGTCGAAAGAGGACAAGTAAGAAGTCAGAATTGCTAGAAAAAGAAAGATTCCATGAGTC
Organism: Eucidaris tribuloides; assembly: GCA_001188425.1. Taxonomy (NCBI): domain Eukaryota; kingdom Metazoa; phylum Echinodermata; class Echinoidea; order Cidaroida; family Cidaridae; genus Eucidaris; species Eucidaris tribuloides. The sequence goes on along the minus strand of JZLH01S0323110.1, from coordinate 1,719 downwards.
GTCAGTTTGGATCAGACTAATTATGAATGGAAGATGACTGATTTTGTTAATAAAATACTATTATGTAGTTCCATTCCAGATCTGATAGAATTACTAATTTCCCAACCTGGTTATTACTAATTTTCACATAGACATGTTGGTGGCTATGATATTAATACAACATATCATCTCATATATTTTTTTCAGATCGGTCAGAAGGTGATCGATGACGTCAGGATCATTGTCTTCAGGTATCTTAATCAGTTTGAGATCGGAGGCAACATAGTGACACCTAACGAATACCTAGCATCACTCAAGGTAATCATTTCCCAATTGACCATGTTCACCTTAGTTACCATTCTTCTGATCTGCTATCCTTTTATAGATTAATTCCATAATTTACTTACACCAATTATGAACTTATCACCCAAATACGCTAAAATCATTTTTAATCCAAAGATTCACATAAATCTTCACCTCTCACAAAAGCCTTGGGGCTGAAATGTCAGGTTTCAGTTTTTTAAGCACCAATAAATTCCAAACAGAATGCACTGAGGTGACATCATTAAAGTCACAAACTGAATGTGAATTTCATGTAGCTGTTAAACTAGTCTGACTGCCAGACCTAATTTGTTTATTATCTAATGAAAACTAGATACATCATGATCAAAGCTTACAAGATCAAAAACTCATGCCACTGCAGTTGCATGATTGTTAAGTAATCTTTGCTACATTTGGACTCTACTAAATTCAGTATGGTGAGAGCTACATCCATTGTCTGAAACCTAGACTACTATTGCAAAATATAACTTGAGCAACTGCTCAATTTCAAATGATTTCTTGTTTATATTTCATAAACTTGACAAGGTATGAATCTTGATTTTTCTACACTGTGGATTTATGAGCCTAACTAAAGCTGTATGAAATGTGAGCAAAAATTGTTTGATGTGCTGTAAAATACACATCCTTGAAACATTACTGTTTTTCTTTTTCTTTCTTCACAAGGTTTCTCTTTACAGTGAGGACAATCCAGACTCCCCCTTGCACACGCTCACCCTTGGTGTCAGTAGTTTCTTCCAATTTCCAACTGTGCCCAACGATGGCAAGGTAAGATGAGTTACCTCCTATATTGTTAAATGGACTATCCCACTTCTGTAGCAGTTATGTATGAGAGGGGTGATTCATTTTATGTGAATTTAGGGGTCAGATTCTCCTTTGCACTCTCTCAGCCTTCATGTCAGTAGCTGTTGCCAATATCCCACTCTACCCAATGATGGTAAGCTGAGATTAGTTACCTCCTCTAAATAAAATGGACGATTCCACATTTAGGGTAGTTATGTATGAGAGTAATGATTTATTAGTGAATTTAGGGGTCAGACTCACTCTTGCATACTTTCATCCTTGGTGTCAGTAGCTTCTTCCAGTTTCCAACTGTACCCAACGATGGCAAGGTGAAACTAGTTACCTCCTCTATTGTTAAATGGACTATCCTACTTCTGTAGCAGTTATGTAAGGGAGGAATGGTTCATTAGTGAAGGCAGGGGTCAGGTACTTCCTCTTGCACACTCTTAACTTTAGGGTCAGTAGCTTCTTCCAATTTCTATCTTACCTCCTGTAAGTTAAATGGACTATCCCACTTCTGAGGCATTTTATATACATGTATAAGAGGAATGGTTCATTAGTGAAGTACAGGGGTGGACATATAAACCTGCTGGAAAAAGACAAAAGTATAATGTGTAA
>JZLH01S0323061.1:10512-25808 GCA_001188425.1 Eucidaris tribuloides | reverse complement strand
TCCCCTTCCTAATACGCGGTGTCCGGGTTCACAACCTGTCCGGAATTACAACCTCTCATGATATAGAGATTTTAAGCGATATAGGAGATCGATGCAGAGAGGGGTCTTATTGACTTGAGTGCCCAACTCCAAGAACGACCTTTGTCCAAAAAAAATACTATAGACCCTCTTCCCGAAATACATTACGGGCAAAAATAATAATAACGAACTCTATGCGCATGCTCAATCCTCTGCAGTGTTTGTTGGTGTTAGCGGATAGAAAAGCAAAAACTACAACAAAACAAAATTCTATAATTTCTTGTACAATTATAGTATTTTGTTTAGCTAATGATATTCAAATCTCTTCAAAAGTTACAGATTATATTACATTCACATTTTGCAAAAGTTTTATATTTATGTTTTTCATCCAGAGTATGGGCCTATTTTTTTCTATTTTTTATGTTTTAAAAGGTTTGCTCCTTTTTATCAGGGTATCGTGGTGACAGGTCACAAATCATAAATAATGTATTCACTAATTAAGTATTGGGGACCTAGCAAATCATTTTTTTGTGTATATCTGTGTATGTGTGTATGTTTGTTCGCGTGTGTATGTGTGTCTGTGTGTATGTATGTTCGTGTGTGTATTTGTGTGTGTGTATGTGTCATGTGTCTGTGGGTGTCTTTCTCTTTGTGTTTGTGTGTGTTTTTGTGTGTGCATGTGTGCCAGGTGTCTGTTTGTGTCTGCGTGTGTATCTACGTGTTTGTATCCGTCTGTGTCTGTATGTGTCTGTGTATTTATGGGTCTGTTTGTGTGTCTGTATGTGTCTTTATGAGTCTGTTTGGGTGTCTGAATGTGTCTAAGTGTCTGTGTAAGTCTATTAGCACATCAGAGGTGCTGTGGCGAGATTGGTAAGGCGTGTGCCTGATAATCTAGAGGTCTCGAGTTCGAGCCCAACGCCCGCCCGGCATTAATGTCCTTCAGCAAGACATTTTTAATCTGCTTTGCTGCTCTCGACCCAGGAGTATAAATGGGTACCTGGTAGGGTGAGAATGACTTGGTTTGTCTGGCTCGATGCGCCTTCTTGGCAGCTCAGATAGGAATACTCCCCAGGGAGTGGAAATGGTGCACATCTGTATGCAGGTTAGTACTGGATGCCAGTGACCAGGGTAATAATATCCAAGCGCATTGAGACTGAGATAATCGGTGATTATGCGCTCTATAAGAAATGGGCTATTATTATTATTATTATTATTATTATTATTATTATTATTATTATTATTATTATTAGAGTCCCTGTATATGTCTTTTTTTTGTAAGTGAAGATTTTATTTCTAAATGGGGTAGATCCACTTTTTACCATTTTGAGAAAATTTAGATTTTTTAATTTACCTATATTGCAATATTTATGTGTTAAACCAACCTAATCTAACAAAGTACCCAACAATGCGAATATAAAACCACACTTACAAAAACTGTGACTTCTCTTTTTTTTTCGAAAGCTTATGTTTTAATTTCAAGTTTTTTGGGGGGATCTATCCCCTTTTGGAAATAAAGTAACATGGATGAACCCCCTTTTGAAAGTAAAAGTTAGTGTTTTTTGCCAATTTTTTCGCGTTTTTGTTGACATTTCATCTTATTTGTGACATCTTATAAATATATTAACATTTAATGCATTTTTGGGTAAAAAAAATCAAATTTGATGAAAATTGGATGTACCCTCTTTTGGAAATAAACTAGAGTTTATTTCCAAAGGGGGGTTGATCCAATATCAATCCGTTTGTTAAATTCTGATTCAAACCAACTTTACCAAACAAAGAACCCCACATTGCGAATACAAAGCCGCACTTGGAAACAAATTGTGTTTTTTTTTTGTTTTTTTTACATTTTATTTTGTTCTTCTACTCCTTTTTAATATTATGTTTTAATTTGTTCAAATTCAACGGTAATACATAGCACTACTTGTGTGTCCTGCGATCAACGTCCTGAAAACAAATGAAAATAAAATTGTTCCTCATGGTACAAACATCCGAATAATAACGACAAACTTTGCTCCACGTCCGGACGTCTGCCGATCTGAGTAGTAGTAGATAGTCGTGACGTTACTGGTAGATGACACAGGATCAGACAAGGTGGATCCTCCAGCCTAAGTATAAAATAAACCATTGAATATACATAAGGAGGGATTATGTATGCTGAACCACGCAAGTCGATATCAGTGAAAAGAACCTCATTGGTAGTATCCGACGGGCTCCTTACATACCAGTAGCACTCGTAGTAGGCTCCGTCGAGATTAGGATAGTGGGGTGTTGTCAATGTGAGACTGCGAACAGAGCTGTCCAAAACAATACTGCCGCCGCATGAAGACACCACATCGGTTGATTCCCAAATCTGTGCGTCTGTGTGGAATATGGGAAGGCATTTCTATGTAAATCAGTGTCAAACAAATGTTCTTCTATTCATATATCAGCAGTCATAATTTATTGCATTCTGAATTAGTTGACTAAAAAAAAAATTAACAACTGATCGTAAATTGTATTTCTTTTCTTCACAGCAACTAATGAGGAGAACCTTTATACAGATATTATTATATATTAATATATACGTCGATTATGCTGTTCAAAGAAAAAAAAATCGGTACTAGCACTGAATATGTAATTCACGTCTGATTGCAATGTTTGCACCAAATGACATTTTAGGGCTTCATTGCAGGGTCACCGTGATGCTTTCAGTGTAATTATGTGATAATGTAAGATTCTTTAGGACTTGCATGGAAAATAATCCTTAAAAATTGGAAATAAAACCTGAAATTTTTAACGGATACATTTTCAAGGTATTTGCCTAAATTTTATGAGGATAAGTCTTGCTTGATAAGGATATCAATGGGTAAATGTTTTGATATGATATTCTTCATATACCATACATACGTAAAATAGTCATCATAATGTTCATTATCAGTTTTGCATACCATACTGTACAAGGCTTAAAGCTCAATTATTCTTCGTTCACCTTACCTGAAAGGCTGACATCGGCAAGGAATCCCCGTCCATTAGCACTGTTTCGGTCGTAAAGATTCAACGTCAGTGCTCCACGTGATGACACCCATGGTGGTAGATCTACATCTATATTGCCATACATTGATGAGAAAACGTAGTTGTCAGAGGTAGATGACGGATGGTCAAAGATCCTGACGTATTCATAGCTTGCTGTTTGTACTTCCCTCAATGTCAGTTGAACCTGCTTCTGCGAGGGATTTGTTATGCCACCAACACCAAACGGACATACCCACTCGAATTCAGCAGACGGAAATACGGTGATTTGTGTGCAGTATGTTTCATAGCAGGATCGTGTTTCTTCCTCCATAATAGAGTCAAATAATTGATGAAACTACACTGCAAAGACATTTAGCTGAAGTTCTACACTTTAATGGTTGAATATGGAAGCTATAAATAATTTGTTTCACAAACTAGGTTAAAATAAAGGACCTATTTCTGTTGAAAGATTATCTAACGAAATTAAATTGAGCATACCCTTCAATACAATTAGAACGATTTTCCTAAATTAAATTTTATTACATATTTTTGTATCACCGACATGCCGTTATACTAATTTGTTGTACTTAAAGGGAGAAGGAGCCAGCAACTTACCGGCATAAGTTGAAAAAAAAATCGTCAACCAATCAAATTGTCCAGGCACAGATCTGCAGCTGACCATGCGTGACCGATGCATGCCACCCGACGTGTGTTAGCCGCGCCATGGTAATGTACGCACTGTTTGAATCGATAAGCTCCTCTCCCTATAACTGTTCCTGCAAGTTTTATCCCGGGATAAAACTTGCAGACGTAAAATAAACACATACTGAATCAAACTTGCAAAGAAGTAAAATAAACACAAATTAACTAATTTATAGGGACTTGCTGAGAGGATGAGTGTCACACAGTATCCTTTATTTGGGTTCTCTTTATCGCCATGAAGCATAATTCTCACAATACTTACAATTTCATTTTTTTTCTTAACTTATGCCTATTAGTTGCTGGCTCCTTTCCCCTTTAATGATATTTATGTTCACTGAGTTGGTTGTCGTTTGAATACAACTTGATTCATGATTTTTGGGGTGTTGTGTATAACTAACGGGATCAATTCCAATATATATCTTTCGTTGTAGATTATCCATTGTGTGTTTTGTTACTCACATGTACTTGTGCATTGATTGTTTTGCAATTAATTCAATCGTGGATGTGTCCTGGCTGAGCGGTAGATAGCGCGTCCCCCAATCCAAGGCTAGTGGGTTCAAGCCCAGCTACTCTCTGGCACCAATGCCCTTCAGCAAGACATGTTATCCACACTGCTGCTCTCTACCCAGGTGTATAAATGAGTATCCGGTAGGATGGGAATGTTTATGTTGAATGGTATGCATGTGCGCGCCTGTAAAATGACAACAGGCTGGAATACTGGAGGAATGGAGAGTGAGCACTAGAAGTGCTGGATTGAATTAATGTATCCAGTGACCGGAGTTATAATAATGTGTAAGCGCTATGTGATACTCTGTGGAAGAACCCATTGTTATTATTATTATTATCAAACTGTGAAAATAAAAGGGAATTTAAATTGAAATATACATTTATGATTAATTGAGCACTGTAATACCATGACTTGGAGTATATAAAAGTATTAAGAAGGAATTCAATTGCAAATGATACAGCCAGATCGTCATATAACTACCATCAATGTTTAAGTGGGTGAATCCGCTGTTTGTTAGCATGATGCAAGTAAAGCAGGAACCAGGTTCTTCTAACTTTAGTAGGGACGTACAGACAGCAACAAGCAATGAACATGTTTACGTCTATGACCATCCATCATCTACCAGCTGGAGTAGTTACGGTGTCTCATACCTTGGCGGCAATGTACATGTAGATATATCACCATTGGTGTCATCACGTTGTGGACTGACATTGGATCTTGATGACTGGATCGATGAAGTCAATGGACGTGGCTTTCTGAGTGATGTCAGTATTTCAGGTGAGGTGAACGAGACGTTAACAATGAATATGTGTTTGTACGAAACGCATTTCAATCAACGATGAATGAGCACAATCTGCAAAACTATACATTTGGGAAACACGAAGAATATTCCAAATTATAAAATGGATGATAGTAAAATCACACACCCTGATGGGTAACAGTTTGCCTCCGAAAAATCCTTCAACATTAAATGATCTATTATGATTTTTCAGTACGCATTGTGCGTAGATCTTACCGAAATATAAGCTGTTTCTTTCATGAATCATAACTTCACTTCACAATGACGCCAATACAACGTCGCCTGTTGTAGTTCTGATACCATTTTGTATGAAAATGCAATCAAAAATGTTTATCTCGCAGATAAGTATGGTGTAGCCTACTGTGTAAATGTTCTCGTTTTATATGAAACAGACCAAACCCCATCAGTGGGACCACGATCCTGTGGAGTTTCTATCACTTTGAGTGATTCTTTGCCAAATGTGACATTCAACTCACCATATTACTATCAACAACTGTCCAGAGAATTTTGAAGAGGAGTCAATTAATGTTTACACAGGGGTCAAAAGTTAAAATTGTTAAATTGTGTCAATTGCATGTTAAATTGCTCATCTAGTCATAATGATCCAAAAATGTATACTTATTATGTATTAGATCTCAAATGAGGGCGCTACAGCCCAAAATATCAAAAGGTCAACGCACTATTGATGAAGGTTAGAATGGTACCTTGACTAACTTTGATGATTTTGGTGTCTGACCATATGTGTTCCGACATGAGAAATTCAATTATGTACTTTTTTTATTGAAGAAATTGGATTCTTAACCTTCAAATAAAAAAAAAAAACGGTACGCCACAATAAGTAGGCATACAATGCAGCAATATGCAAGGGCGCCGGAAGCGGGGAGGGGGGGGGGCAGAGGGGGCACTTGCCCCCCAAATAAAATTATGGGGGGCAAAACGAGTTTTTGCCCCCCCAATGTGCCCCCCCTGAAAGGTAAAAAATAATGAATCAATTACACTATAAAAGACCAAAATCAGCAATAAAGGCAATTTTCTTGTATAAAAATTGTCAATTTCATAACTGAAAAATGCTAAATTTTCGCCCCTGACGGGGCACCTTCACTTCCAAGTAAATTTAGTGTATATGGTGGCCTCTCGTCCTTCGACGAGTGTGCCCCCGTGTAAACCCTTTTATTTTCCCCTTTCTTCTAAGTTTTGTAGTAATATAAGAATATTTTTCATTGCTCGAACAATGCGATCACGTTTAAGCTTTTAATGAATACATTTCAGACTTAAACCGAATGGCAAAGTGGATATGGCTCACCAATGCAAGTGATATCTCTATTGCTCGAAGAATAATACATATTGGCTAATAAGCGCACATTACTTGTGACATACCTACATGTACGTATACGTTCATGAGAAATGAAAATTTACAATGATTCTGAGCTCTCGCTCGGGTCGTTCGCGCATATAAGTGTGTACAAATAAATGTTTCTGAAAGGATATTGCATGACAAATGTGATGTCTGTTATTTAAATATAGCGTAATACAAAAATTAATTGATTAGACGTGAAAATCTGTATGTGAAGCGCTCGCTCGCTTTGCTTGTACTGTACTAAGTAAAATGAATAGTTTTCATAAGTTCTATGTTTAATTCTCTAGAAATTTGTTTCAGATGCTCTATTAACACGACTGCTATACTCTATTTTTACGAAAAGTCCCTATTTATAAAATATGCCTTTAAAATATGTGTTTACCATGCCTAGAATCACGTCTTTTCTATGTCTATTTTCAAAAATTTCCTGCCGTGGGAGGGGGTATCCCCCTCCCACCTCCTCCCCCACTCAGTTGATTCGCTCTCTCGCAAGTATGTCTACCCAATCTCCAGTGAAAATATGTATTTTCCATCCCTAGAAAAAAAGTCTTTGCTATGCGTATTTTCAAAAAGTTCCTGTGGGAGGGATACCACCCTCGCATAGTATGACTACTAAATTACAATTTGTCACATACTTCCTGTACGTCTTTTTGAAAACCTGTCTACACAATCCCAATTATCTGATATACCTTTAAAATATGTATTTACCATGCCTAGAATCACGTCTTTTCTATATGCATATTTTCAAAAAGTTCCAATCGTGGGAGGGGGATCCCCTTCACACCCCCAGGTCGCGTCGTTTCCTCGGAAGTATGACTACCCAATTACAGTTTTTCACATATTTCCTCTATATCTTTTTGAAAAAAAAAACCTGACTACAATGATTATCTCGAATAATTTTCAGAAGATGTACCTTTAAAATGTGTATTTACCATGCCTATTAGAATCGCGTCTTTTCTATGCGTATTTTCAAAAAGTTCCTACCGTGGGAGGGGGTATCCCCCTCCCACACCCTCCCCCCCGTTTGGTCTCTACGCTTCCTTGCATGTTTCCGTCAAGCCCCTAGTAGACCCCCTTAAATTTCTGCTCTACAACCGCGCCTGCCCACACCCTCCCCTGCCCCCGCTCGGTCGCTTCGCTCCCTCGCCGAGGAACTCATAGGCCTACTGTAAGATAAATGTGCCCCCATCGAGATTTTGCCCCTCCAAAACTAAAAGTGTTCCGGCGCGCCTGGCAATATGCCACACATTATCAACGGATCATGAAATTACATTGTGCTTTAAATTTCGGATTAAGATGACCTTTTTTCTCACTTTAAATGAAGGAAACCATATGATTAGACAATATCATGAAAATTGATTAAGGTATCATTTTGACCTGGCATCAAAAATGCGTTTACCTTTCTCATATTTTGGCCGTAGCACCCTCATTTGAGATCTGATGCATAAGAAAGTATACATTTTTGGAATTCTTGCAAGTAGACAATAAGTTTGATATGCATATATATTGCCACAATTTAGACAACTTTAATTTTTGACCACTGTGTGAACTTTGATTGACCCCTCCCCAAAATACCCAGAAGTTTGAAGAAGCCAGGCCAAGTAAAAATGTTCAAAATCCAGCAGGGAACCCACAACCGCTTTCAAACAATTGTTCGTAGACTTAAGTCACAAGACCTACAGGTTGTGCCTCTTTTATATAAAACAACTTATACGCATTCATAATTTTTTCTTTAAAAGTCAAGTCTGTTTGTCAAATGTAACAATCAGTAAATATGTAAGTACCCTAAGCAGCTGTGAACCACAGATTGGCCCATGTAGTTTCTCTTCTATAGTGCTCTCCAGCCTATACCAGAAACTGACTCTACTGTCACTCTCCATGGGGTATTGTTCACTTTAGCGCTGTATATAAAAAAAAAGGTATCAATACCTGCAAAACCTTATAATTATTGTCTATAGAATATAAAGATCGATTTATTTTGCAGATGAACCGACGAAGATTAGAGCAAGCATCATCGTGCCATTCACCATGAAAGCCCCCAGGTGAATTGACACAATCTGATAGAAGGACAACGCAGTTTTGTCTATAACCACCTTCAGGCTGACATGTATCCCTCAGACGTGAATTTGGAGTCAGAATACAGAACATTATTTCATGGTAAGAACAATATTTTCTTTCAGATCTACGTGAATGTACTACTAACGATTTACAAGTCTATGTGAATAATGTCACCGTAAATCCTTAAATAATCTAGCAATAATTTAATTTCTTATCATATACCGTATATTGCTATTTAGAATACTACACATTTGATCGCAATTGATTTACGTTAATGAACGAATTAATCTGGTTATTTCGTGTTAAATCTGGTTCCTCCCTCCTATAGTCAGAAAAGATGGACATCTTTTCAACATTAAATTTGTCATTTGAAATCATTTTATATTGCATTGTAGTGTAAAATAAGATATTGGTAACAACGAAATCATAAAATGAAATGACCCATTTTACATCAACATCAAGGGAGAGGGTAAATAAATTTAAAAATAATTACTTCTAAAGAATTGATCTTCAACTTGGCTACTAATATCTTTGACAATGTTTTTTTTTTCACATCGATGTCTTCATGATGGAATATGTTATTTACCCATTGGCCATGGATTCTGATGTGTCCTGTACATACAGGGCAGAGGCGTACGCAGGATTTTGCCAAGGTGGGTGTTTATCCGCGATTTTTTCGCCCGCCACATTTTTTTCAACCGCCAAATTACCAGTCAAACATCATCCGACAAGCCGAGGGGGGGGGGGGGGGGGGGGCGGCGACGACTTGATTCATTTTTTGCCCGCCCAAACTTGTTTTACCCGCCAAATTTCCAACCAAATTCTCGTTATTTTCATTATCCAAATCACAGGTAAACAAAATTTTGCACATGTTCCAGTGATTTCAATCACCCCTCCCTTTTGATGAAAAAAGGGGTGATTCCGGGAAAAAGGGGGTGTTTCCGGTAAAAAGGGGTGTTGGGGTGTTAACACCCCCTTTTGCAAAAGAAGGGTGTTTAAAAACGCCAAACACCCCCCCCCCCGCGTACGCGTATGAAAATAACAATGTTGAGTTCGTGACATATGCAGCCGGCATAATAAAAGCACCAATGATTACAATAATATAGAATGATAATTTTATACGATATAAAAATCCGTTTATTTCGCAGATGAACCAACGTAGATTAGAGCAAGCATATTCCCCCTTTTTGAAAATTCCGTAACTTGTTAACGAAATAGTTTTGAGCAAAATAATTTGGCAGGAGTGTTTCTGCACTCATTGACTAACTTCTGTGTGAAAATGTGATTGATCCGTCAAGTTATGCATGAGTGAGCACGTAATAAAGGCAAAAGTGTCACTTTTCAAAAGTCACAAGGGTCATTTTGAGGGATTTTTGATGCAGGATTTTGACAAATTCTGTTTCTGTTGAATGATTAAGCGCTATTTATGTTAATCAGCTATCGTCTGACCCCCTAACAATTCTTTTGGCACTTTTCGCATATTTACGCTTCAGTGAGCTCAATTTAACAAATTCCATCCATCCTCAATTTTGAAATTTCAAAATCTACATATTCTACATATATCTTCAACATTGTTCGAAAAATCTTATCATACTGCATTTTAATAATATATGAGGTAACGGTAATGTCGGAATATGGAAATAAAATGTACAGTGTGAAATTATCTTACATTTTTACCTTAAAATGACAGTTTATCTGTATTTCATAGATCTTCAATGATTAAATTTGACTTTTAGGACCCAATCAGATAAGGATAGTTTTGTCTTATGTATTACAATCATATGTTTCTTCACATCAATGGTTTCATGATAGAACAAGTCATTAGATGGAACACACACCTGTCTTGAATCTTCAATTCTGATAAGGACAACGAACATCTTTACTAAAACAGTTTTAGGAAATACATATGTAATGTTGTTACTCAAAGAAATAAATTCGATCAACTAGCATTGTGATATTGACCTCCCTTTTGCAATTAATAGTTTCCTAACTTCCCCAGCAAGGAATATTAATTGCAATTTTCTGTGTCATCTCCTGATAACAGTTGTCCTCTTTCACAACTTCGAACTCCGCCTCAATCCACTTCACTGAATACTTTTTTTTGTAAATTTAAATCCAGTATTTCTGTTTAGAAATTTACAAAACATCGTCTGTGTGACAAGAAGAATGCTTACAATTGTATGTAATAACAATAATTTATAGAATATAAAGATAATTTATTTCCTACATGAACCAATGCAGATAAGAACGAGCATTGTCGTGCCATTCACCGTGATAAACCTGAGGTGACTGATGTGCTCTGTTAGCAGGACTAAATACTTCCACCATTGGGCTGTCCTGTTTTCTACTGACTCAGTAGAGTACATAACAGAATATTATTTCCATGTTAAGAACGTTAACAGATTTCCCGGTTTATTGCAGTGTATTGGAGTCATTTGCAATTACTTCTTTATGTCTTGTACGTACCAAAGCGATGGAGGATATATAGGTAGGTTACTGACCAACATGCTTTTTGCAGATGAACCGCTGTAGAGGAGTAGGCCTACATGGAGCATCGTTCCATTGCCGTGATAGTCCCGGGAAGAAATGGCAGGAGCTGCCCAAATTTCCACCAGCATTGTCAGGCTGATTTCTCAACCACAGACTGTATTTAGAGTTTCGGTAACACAGGCTATCATTCCATATACAATCATTTCCCATCGCACAAAAAAAAAAAATGTTCGCCCGTACCGGTATAACACTGTAGACGTATTGCCAACCATTTAAACCGTTTAAACCGATGGAGGATATATAGGTAGGTTACTGACCAACATGCTTTTTGCAGATGAACCGCCGTAGAGGAGTAGGCCTACATGGAGCATCGTTCCATTTACCATGATGTCCCTGCGGTGAATTGATACGATCAGAGAAAATTTCCCCGCAGTTTTCACTACCACCACCATTAGGCTGACCTGTATCCAAGGGAAATGAATTTAGAGTAAGAATTCAGAATATTATTTCATGTAAAGAAGAGATTATTTTCTATCTCTGTGAATGCATTGTCAATAATTGACGAGCCTAGTTGTTGCAAAAGTGGCAGGATCCACTTAACTGACTTAAGTGAAAACAATAATTTATATTCTTGAGTTTGTACACCACCCTATGGAAATACAGAATTGATTTACGCTATATTTGGCACTTGCTTGTATAATTTGGCTTCAAATGTTATTATTTCACCAGATAAATAGGTGTCTAATGAACTGATGCTAATTCGTTATTTTTAGTGGAAATTGATAAAAATCCTTTTGCAATTTAAAATGTGTTATGTTGATAATGACCTTTAAGTGTCTGTATGTTATCGACCAAAAATGCAACACTTTATTCGAATTTTGTACAGAAAGACATAGAAGTGGAGAGTATACTTTCTTCTTTCCCAAAATGTTCTCGATCAGACGAGTTGGCTCAGTGGTAGAGCGCCCACTTCTGGTCCTGGAGAGTGTGGGTTCTGGTTCGTGGTCACGGTCATACCAAAGACCATAATAAAAATGGTACCTTCTAGCCGGGAGCTTGGATATCTCGATGGTGTAGGTAGTTAACGCATGGGACTACCAAAGAAATAACCTTCCACTGAAGACAAACTGTCTTGTGCAGCCATGTTGCCTAGGGTTACTGAAGTGTAAATAAGCGCCTCCTGATATTCCACTATAGGAGCAGGACGGGTTTATCTTTTGTTTTCAAGTGTTCTCTGATATACTTCACTTAATGAAATATCAGACGTTGGACGGTTTTGGACCTAGTACTTATTTTGACAGATTAAAGATCATGTTCTTTTTGTTATATGTGCATTAGCCATAAATTAAATACTAATGCTTACAATAATGCTTTCAATTTATAAAGATCCATTTATTTCGCAAATGAACCAAATTCTATTAGAACATGTTTGATTGTTTCATTTACAATGATGTCCCTGCGGTACATTGATACGGTCAGAGTAAATTTCCACGCCGTGCTGACTACCACCGTTTGGTTGACCTCCATCCCACGGATATAAAAATTCAGAGTTAGAATACAGAAAATGATTTCAAGAAAAGAAAAGTGTCAAGCTTTCAAATGTCCGTGATTGCATTACTACTTACTTATAAATGACTGTTGATAATGCCATCCTAAGACCTAATATATAAATATAGAAATAGGAAATATTGTTTGACAGTAGGCATTTACAACGAAATACACATTACCCGTCATATCATCCTGGTTAGTCTGGGTACCTGTTATTAATTGTAAAATACTAGATGCCCCTCATATATATTTTTTTGATTACACGTCTTTATGCATAACAGAAATCACACAGTTTTAAACATATTTTTGGGCTCTAAAATGCAAGTACAATGGAAAGCGATATATTTACCCCACTGCCCCACCCCTCCTTTGCTTCTCTGCAACATTATTCATCGCGTAGCAGTTCTCATGTTTGCAATTCCTATTACAAGTTCTTAGTAGGAGTTGATGCGTTCTGGTCAAGTTTAATTACCTACATTCTTTTTGCAGATGAACAAAATTCCATCAGTACATGTTCGATCGTTCCATGTGGCATGACGACCCTGGAAAAGGGAAAAGGGAAAAGAACTGCCCAAATCTATCCACAGTCCTCATTACCACCACCACTTGGGTCTCCTGGACCCAACAGATTGTATATAGAGTTAAAATATAGCATATATTTTCACATATGAGTACTTTATCAAGTAATATATCACCTTTCAAATAATTTCACTTTCTAAATTTGTCCAAAGGCTAAACGTCGTGTGGCAAAAGTGTCAATAATCTAAACGTCATCAGGGGATCAATATCAATAAGGCTTCTAAATCTTTTCAGTTGACAAACCATTCCCATCTGAGGTAACGTGTATTTTACTGTGTATGTGTATTACTTTTTGATAAATGAAATACATGAAATACTACTGATGATATGATAATAAATGATAATAAAACACCAAAATTCTTTTTCCACAAATGAGCCACCATGGATGAGAGCATGAATGGAAATGGTCTGAACAAATTCCTCCACAGCCTTGACGGGAATTGATCCGCTCCGTTAGCAGGACTACTTCCACCATCGGGGTGTCCTGTATCATACAGACTCAGTAGAGTAAAATTACAGAATATTATTTCACGTTAAGAAACGTTTTAAGATTTCCCGTTTTATTGCAGTGTACTGGAGTTACTCCCAATTACTTTGTTAATTTATGTTATCACTGTAATGCAGAATCGATATGTGCAGTGTTTTGTTGCAGTGTAGTAGTGTTTGTTATTGTATTATACTTCTGTATGTCTTGAGCCAATGCGATGGAGAATACAACGTTACTTACCGACATGCTTTTACAGATGAACTGCAGTAGATTAGTAGGCCCACACGGAGCATCATTCCATTTGCCATGAGAGTCTTGGGGAGAATTGACAAAAGCTGCAATAATTTCTCCACAGTCTTCATTTCCACGTTTATTGTCTGGTTAATTTGTATGCCACAGACTGTGTATATACAGCTTCGGATACATATTATATTATCTCATATACAATCATTTTCCAGCGTAAAAAAATGAAATTCTTGTTCACCTTTACTGGTATAACAGTGTAGACGTATTGCCAACCTTTTAAAACCGTAATTTATGCAAACATAACATAAATACTATGAGTAATACAATATGAAAATCGATTCATTTCGCGGATGAGCTGAAAGAGATAAGAACCATAATCGATCCATTCGCCATCATGTCCCTCCCTGAGGTGAATTGACACGATCTGATGCAAGGACTACGCAGTTTTCAATACTACCACCATTAGGCTGACCTGTACATCACAGACGCATATTTGGAGTAAGAATCAGTATTTCAAGTAAAGGAGAGAGATATTTTCTATCTGATATTTAAGAGCTTAGTTACCAAAGCGGTTAGATCCACTTTACTGACTTTGACGAAAAGTAAATGTCTATTTTCAAGTTTGGACACCACCCTATGGAAATACGTAATTCATTTACATTATATTTGGCACTTGCGTGTGTAATTTGGCTCCAACTGTTATGACTAGATAAATAGGTGGCCCAAAACTCATCTCTTTCGGTCGAAATGGATATAACTCCTTTTGCAACTCTTCAATTTACACGTGTTATGTTGATAATGACCTACTGTCTGTACACCATCGAGCAAAAAAAAAAAAAATGAAATAATTTATTTTAACTTTGTATAGATAGAAATGAATGTCAAGAGTATACTTTCTTCTTTCCTAAAATGTACTCGACCGGGCAAATTGGCTCAGTGGTAGAGCGTCCGCTTCTGGTCCGAGAGATTGTGGTTTCGAATTTCGGCTCGTGATCGGGCCATACCAAGGACCATTATAAAAATGGTACCTACTGCCTCTAGCCGGGCGCTCAGATTTCTCGATGGTGTAGACAGTTAAACGGAGGGACTACCAGAGGAATACCCCCCCCCGCCCACTGAATCAAACAGTTTTGGAGCGAGAAAGGTTTAACTTCTTTTTAAATATCCTCTCATGAACTTCATGAAATATCAGACGTTGGACGATTTTGGACCTAGTAATTATTTCGGTACTGAAAAATTATGTTCCATTTGTTATATGCATTAGCCACGAATGAAATACTAATGCTTACAATATAAAGAGTCATTTTCTTCTCAGATGAACCAAATTCTACTAGTACATGTTTGGGCATTCCATTTGCAATGATGTAGTGAATTGATACAATCAGAGAAAATTTCCACGAAGTTCTGCCTACCACCGCTTGGTTGACCTGTAGCCAGGCGCGGTTCTAGAGCAAAAGTTTTAGGGGGGCTACAGGGGGGCTTGATGGAAACATGCGAGGGACCGAAGCGACCG
>JZLH01S0323032.1:2454-14662 GCA_001188425.1 Eucidaris tribuloides | reverse complement strand
TTGCTTGAATTCCATGCAATGTAAACCAGTTTCAGAAAAAAAATAATAATATGGCACTGCAGTAAAATCTTTCCTAGCGGCCACCTGTCTATAACAGCCAATCTGTCTATAGTGGCCATTAAAATGATTCCCTGGATAAAAATCATGTGTTAAAGAACCTGTCTATAGCAGCCACCTGTCTATAAAGGCCACATTTTTTGTTCCCTTGAGTGGCCACTATAGGCAAGTTTAACTGTAGTTGTAAGTAATTCTGATTATCAATGGGTTAACATCTACCTTTGATCATAGTAATAGAAACTGAAAAATATACCAGGTAAACCTCATTGAATGAATGAACCAATAAATAGGATGCTGTCAACTACATAAGTAATGCAGTTGTAGCATGTCTATCAAATATGTCAGAAGTCTCAATTGATACGCCTGATAGGCATGTAGGGTTGGGCCTAATTTGGTAGACACCTGTTTGTCAAACAGATTCTGGTGATAGATGTGATACTATGAAATCTGACTTAGTAGTGTTTTGTGTGTTTCTTTGTGCAGTATTGCTATATTTCAATAAGATTAAAAACTATGGTAGTATTTTTTATTTAAGTATGTATGATATCATCATTGATGATTTCTCCAAATGTGTAATGTTTGTGTGTTGAACTTACTATCCCCTCGCTGCTCACCCGACGAAGTCGGAAGGGGATATAGAAACGCCGCTGTCTGTCCGTCCGTAACACTGGTTTCCATTTGATAACTTTTGTAATGATTGACGGATTTCCATGAGATATAGTATGAAGATACTGTTATCAAAATACAGCCCAAGTTCAGTTTCGGAGTGTGCATCTCAAAGGTCAAAGGTCATGGCCCCAAAAGCTATGTAACTGGTTTCTGTTCAAGACAATAACTTTAGTAATTTTCAACAGATTTTCATGAGATTTGGTATGAAGGTACATGATATCTAAATGAAGCCCAAATTTGATTTTGGAGTGTGAAGCTAAAAGGTCAAAGGTCATAGCCCCAAAAGATATGTTGCTGGTTTCCGTTCGATAGCTTTAGTAATTTTCAACAGATTCTCATGAGATTTGGTATGAAGGTACATGATATCAAAATACAACCCAAATTTGATTTCAGAGTGTGTAGGTCAAAGGTCAAAGGTCATAGCCCCAAAAGCTATGAAACTGGTTTCCGTTCGATAATTTTAGTTATTATCAACAATCAACAGATTTTCATTCAGATTAGGTATGAAGGTACGTGATTTCAAAATACAGCCCAAATTTGATTTCAGAGTGTGTAGCTCAAAGGTCAAAGGTCATGGCCCCAAAAGCTATGTAACTCCTTTCCGTTCGATAACTTATATAATTTTCACCAGATTTTCATGAGATTTGGTGTGAAGGTACATGATATCCAAATTTAGCCTATGTTCGATTTCAGAGTGCTTAGCTCAAAGGTCAAAGGTCATAGCCCCAAATGCTATGTAACTGGTATCCATTCAATAACTTTAGTAATTTTCAACAGATTTGGTATGAAGGTACATGATATCAAAATACAGCCCAGGTTTGATTTTGGAGTGTGTAGCTCAAAGGTCAAAGGTCTAAACTAGGTAAATGCGAAAATTGCTATGTAACCCGTTGGAGACTATTAAGTACGAGTTAACTCGTGTCGTGTTGGAGTCTATAGGAAATGCGTGTTATAGCAAATCGTCTCTAACGGGTTAAAGGTCGTAATTGTGCTTATCCAAAAATATGGTTTCTTTTTCAGAACTTTAGTAATGTCAGACAGATTTTCATGACATTAGGTATGAAGGTACACAGTATTAAAATACAGCCTAAGTATGATTTTGGATTATGTAGGCCAAGAGGCAAAGTTCACAGTAAATCAAATATGGGTATAGCTATTTCTACCTGGCGAGGGGATGCTACGCTTTGCATTGTCCTCGTTAGTAGTTTTTCAATTCACATGCGTACTCTTTGGGAGTTAAATATAAATAACTTCAACTTTATTTGTAATATTAGTACATGGTGTATGGAGAATGTGTGTTATACTGAAATCAAATCATCTCCAGTAACTTAGTGCAAATTACTGACCATTGTTACTAAAAACCTTGAGTAAAGATGAGCGAATCTAATCAAACTTTAAGAAATGACCAGTGAACTATGATTTAATTATGTGTCAGGAGAGGAGATTTCATGACATGAGTTGCATGGGGGTGGGGATGTAATCACCAATGGTGAAATGATAATTTAGCATGGGGAAAAAAAATAGGCCATGAGGATATTGTTAAAACTGGAAAGTGTGACTCTGAAATTCCCCGCCTCCCACATTAATGAAATTTAGTATTAACCTATTTCCATCACATTTATCTTTTAAATTGGTTCGCTGATAATTTTTCAAAATAAAATTGCTAACAACAACAACAACAAAATTTAAAATCAAGGGGGAGGGGGTGGGAATGTCCCCGCTGGATTGCTTTCCATGCATGTGAGGTTAATTAAAAGGTCATAGGTCACATGTATCCAATAAGAATTTTAGTTCAAAGGACTAGACATCATTGATGTCATCAATATATTTTTTTGCTGAGAATTTGAGAATAAAGTCATACCCATCATCCATGACTTTGTCAAATTGCTGCTTTGACCTGCATTTCAATTCCTAGGCTACTGGCACTTTGTCATTCATAAGCTGTTGATGATGAATGATTTCTACTTGTGATATACTTCCAGTGGATATACAGTGCATCCCAGAAAAAACAAAACCCTAAAACAATGGCTTATTGTTTGGAAGCGATGGGGCGTATGATTGAAAAAACATGTCCAAAATAAACTTTGACTTATGTTCTTTCACATGATACATTAAACAAACTTATTTAGTCATGCATCTCTGAATACCGTGACTTTGAAAATTTAATGGAAAAACGATTGGCTGTGTCACTGGAGCACTAAGAGGTGTC
The DNA here is from genome assembly GCA_001188425.1 of Eucidaris tribuloides. Classification (NCBI taxonomy): domain Eukaryota; kingdom Metazoa; phylum Echinodermata; class Echinoidea; order Cidaroida; family Cidaridae; genus Eucidaris; species Eucidaris tribuloides. The sequence continues at coordinate 11,727 of JZLH01S0323032.1, read as the reverse complement.
CATCTTTCTTTTTCTGATGTGCTTAGAGGTTCTAATCCACAAAAGTTGTTGCCTTGTTGATTGCAAATTTCATGTGTAAGATTTAAGTGCTATTAAATGTATTATATCTAGGACATTCTTTAGAGCATGACATATGTGTAAGAGATATATTTTACAGCTCACTTTTAAAGGCATTGTATAACAATGTTTCCAGTTTTAAAAATCTGAGCTATATGATTCCCCATGCTACCTGTGTCTCTGATACGATAATAATAATAATAATAATAACGTCTTATTTACCCAGGGTAGCCACTTCAGTCACAAAGACTGCTGCTAAGAACTAGCGGGCCCTGCATAACATAAATGTACTTATTACCGGCTTCTCTGTTCTTACAAATGCACGGCGCGTTGGCTGAAAAGCAGAAGGTACCATTTTTAAAAAGTCTTTGGTAATGACCCGGCCGGGGACTTGGAACCCATACCCGAGAGAGAGATGAACCAGCCGACCTTCCGGAAACAGAAGCGGTACGCTCGTAACCACTGAGCCAACTCGCCCGGATGTAAAAAATGAAAGCCGCTGAAAAAATTGCAGTTTTAATAAGAACGATCATTAAGTGCTTTAAAAAAGTGAAAATCATTGAGAAATCATTCCAGCTTTCCCCCATAGACTGCTGTGTTGCAGAATTTCCTATCGGCTGATAGGAAATTAATGTGCCAATTTGTATCTGCACATATTGTACTAGTGACAGCATAACTGTCCAAACTTTTGTGTTCTAGGGTGTTTATTTGTCCATTCAAACACCGTCAGATATGTCAGATAGCAAAGTTCGACAATTTTTTAAACGTGTGTTCCACAGTGTTATATAGTGTCTTTAAGTGCCATTGCACATTTGAATGTATGATGTACATTATGCTCATGTATGCCATGGAATTTTATTTTTCCTTTTTGGACCAGGAAGGCCAATGATTAATGGGATTTTAACTGAAAACATCCCATAACAATTAAGGATGTCCTCCTGTTGACTTTTGTCTTAAATCAGAAGGTCAGATGTGGTAGAGTAATATGATGATATCATTTTGTTCAATGTTTTCTGTACCTATTCACAATATATGGATTTCTCCACCCGTCAATATCTGTAGTGCTCTCTCTGTAAAATCTTTAAAATGAAATCACACTAATTTTTTGTTACTCCTTGGTACTTAGCTGGTAGAGGACATAATGTTGTCAATAAATGCATGTTATCTTATTTCTGTTATTCGTAGTCTTAAATTAAGCAAATGAAATGCCATGTAACTAACATATTAATACTAATGATGGTGATAATGATGATTGATGATGATGATGATTACTATCGTGTTTCTATTGAAGCTGGTTTTCCATAATGAACCGGCTAATGGAGTAGAAGAGCCCAATAGAAACAGACCTTCTCCGCCATTAGCCGTCTTTTTAGCGGAGAAAGTGTAGCCGCTAATTATCCTTCTTTTTACGGAGAGCTATACAGTTAGATACCGTAAGACGTCAATAGAAACAGCCCGTAGCAGTATGTTGCATTATTATGTAAATAGGGGGTTTTAAGCGCGGCGATATTATCGCGTATCCCGCGCGCAAAGGAATGCGCGTATACGCGCTGTGGCTAGACGAGGGGGTGTATCAAAAAATATTGTACAATGAGGAAAAATATTGGATACATCCGGGTACTTTTTTGTTTACCTATACGAGTTGATCCAGTATTTCACACAAAATGTATTATAAAAGGAAGTTTTGTTTTTTTTTTGCAAGAATCACACTTCATCATTATTTTTGTATATAATGTGCTTTCTCTGCAAACTTTACTAAATTCAGAGGACGATGTAATTTTAGGTGTATAGCAAGAATAACAAATTCTCACAAAGAACGGTTGCCCCTTAAGACTGGTGATTTGTCGAGGATTCTGTTAAATTTCAATTTTGGAAAATGTTCTACTGGGTTTAGATAATAATGATAATATTGGATGGCTTATTTTCGGTGGACACAGAAAATATTGTACTCCTTATGAAAATATCGGACTCGTCTGCGACTCATCCGATATTTGCCACAAGTCGTACAATATTTTCTTGTGTCCACCTCAAAGCCATCCAATATTACATAAGTATTTGCCGGCCGGTGAGGAACCAGAATCAACAAAACCACGCGATCGGAATAAGTGACCCCTGGGTGCAGCGCATGTATGTTGGATTGAGCATAAGTTTGACCTCGGTCGTCCCACAATACCTTGCGGCAACCCAGGTCAACGGGCTCTTAGCCGGTAATCATACGATCCTGATACGATCAATGGAACTTTGCGGAAAATGCAATCCAATAGAAACGGACCGCTCACCGCTATTAGCCGGTTAAATTTTAAGCGGATAAATACGGTATGCTCAGTAGAAACATGCTGTATGATGATGATGATGGGGAGGAGGAGGAGGAGGAAAATGATGATAATATTATTAGTGTTAGTATAAGAAACACACACACACACACACACACACACACACTTAAGTACATGCATGCAGTAACTTATACAATACAGAATACCACACAGTACTTTTAATCTAAAAGTTAAACTGACTCATTACATGTATATCCAACTTCCCACTTCTCGTTTGTTTCCTACGCATAACACAACTCTTCTGGGGTTTGTATTTGGATCTGATTAACATTGTCCCCTTCCCCTAGAGCATGCTTTCACTTTCCCCTGTGCTTCCCCCTCTAGATGACTGCACCATTGACCTCATCTCCCACGACACCTAGCCACAAGTCGGCCCCTCCCCCTTTTCCTTCTCCCTTTCCCCCTCCCACGCACTCTATTCATTCATGCAGGATGTTATTCAGACTTACAGCTGTGTGTGTAGCATAATTTCTAGTCTCACTGGACGTTAGATAGGGGAGGGGTAAGGGATGAATTTTGATGGACTGCTATCCAGCTTTGATTTACTGACTCATGAATCTCTAGTTCTACTAGTTCTGACCAGTGTGTGCTAATTTATACATTTTGCTTCTTTCATTAAAGGCGATACAGTAGATTGTTGCACTTTCACTTATCATTATGATGCAATGCTTTACAGTCATATTATCTATAGATCTCACACCACAAACCATAAACACTATAATTCTGTCACTAGTAGCTATTATTGATTCTAATAGTACTACATAAGTAGTGCATGTAGTAGAAACTGTAGGCCCTGCATACATGTCAAAATAGTAGTTCAAGTGTCTTTTTCCTCTTTCATATTTCTCCTGTTTCTTCCTTTTTCTTCTCTTCTTCTTCTCTTCTTCTTTCTTTTCTTCTGCTTCTTCTTCTTCTTCTTCTCTTCTTCTTCTCTTTCTTCTCTTCTTTTTCTTTTCTTCTTCTTCTTCTTCTGCTTCTTTTCTCAACTTCCTTTTCCATCTCTTCTTACTTCCTCTTCTTCTTCTTCTGCAACTTCTTCTTCTCCTCCTTCATCTTAATGTGTTTTATTGAATATCCTGTAGGCCAAGTTTGTCAGATATTGTAAACCAGTCATTAATACAAATAGGGCCTTTCTCTCAAAGTATCACATATTAAAAGAAGTGTGTTTGAACTCTGAAAACACACACATTTTATTCATCAAAATTAATATTCTTGGTAGTGGTTGTGATGATATTTTACTGCTTATTTTTCAAGAAAGTATTTACAGCAAGGTGTATTTCTGTGTTCTACTTTAGTCTTGCTCATGACCTTCTCAGGATCATCTTATCAATAGTTAATTTTTATCTAGGGACTTGTTGTAAGTGTACCTGGTGTAAATCAGTAGATGATGTTAAATGAGATAAATTTCCATTTCTCTCGTCTTTTAGACAATGAGCTACATTTGACATCATTAACTTTTGGATCTGTGTGTTTATTTTAATGAAATATTCTTTGGTGTTCTACAATGTGAGAACATGCACTGCAGTGTACTTTATTTATGTACATATATTACAAGAACTAGTTTATTGAAACTTCTTCATTTTGTTAAAATAAATGTCTTTTCAGTTGTTTTTTTTCTGCTGTTATGGAAAGAAAAACTAAAATTGAAAACATTTCGGTTTTGAATTTTTCATACAATTTCATAGTATATATTTTGCCTTTTACAGTTATCATTGTATGAGGTACATGTAAGTCATTTAATTTTTGTGCTGATGTGTAAAATATAAATTGTTTTGTACAAGTAACGTTTTTACCATTATCAGTGACCTGCCGTAACATTTATGTCGTAAACAAGATAATGGACCTTGTCCTGTATAATCTAATCTTGAATTTGAATCAAGTCATGATGAAACCTCATTTTGGTGAAGTCATATTTTAGGAAGTGTGTTTACCAGATTACACGTCCTGAAGACATCAAATTTACAATTAAATAGAAATATAGTCAACATCACAACAATTGTTTATTCTGGTGAATAATTGTATTATCTCACAGTGGTCAAAACATAGGGACTGCAACTTCTCTGTTTTTCAAGCAATGGTTAATAAATCCCATCCATAAGGATAAGAGGAATTAATGAGAATTAAGAGGGTTAGAGTTTGATTAATTAGTTTCACTATGAATGTACCTAAATGTGCACTTGGCCATGCCACTGTACCTGAACAAATGAAGTTTAGGATTAATCTGCTGTCCAGCTGTTAAACTTCTTCAAGATGCTAAATAGTATTGGAAGTATCCAGAATTGATTACTCATACCAGGTAAAAAAAAGGGGGGGAGGGGTTGCCGGCTCCCATATATAGTTCTGAAGAAGGTCAGAGTGACCAAAAACATTGGTACAATTTTATGGTGTGAGTACACTTTATATGTGAGGCTTTTGACATAACTTCGCAACTAACTTATTGTACAGTACATAACTACATGTAACATACATGTATTTATTATCATTAACTGCCAGGGATGTAGTCGAGGCCGGATTTTGCCGGCCTTGGCCTTGGCCTCGGACCGAGTCACACGTACAAAGTCTATGGGAAAAATATTTTTCCAGCGGCCTCGTGACTCGGAACGGCAGGCCTTGACTACATCCCTGTTAACTGCATATTAAAACAACAAATGAAACTTTGTAAAGACATATATGATATGAAACTAGTATAAAACCAGTGATTCAGAAGTGACTATAATTAGTACATTGTGTGCATGTAGTTAACCATATTTCTATGTTGAGTATTTCTGGATACGTAGTGTTGATGGAAGTCAATGAACAAGTGTTCTGATACAATAGTTGTAGGTGTGTGTACGTGTATAACCTTGTTGAAGAAGAAAATACTGAGTTGTGATTTGAAGGTAACTGAAGATATGACACTTGCAAATAGCTTTCTTACTGACAGGGGGGGGGGGGGCCTCAATAAATGTACAATAGACGGAGTAGGAATGTCTACGCATATCCTGTTCCACTGTAAAATCTGTGATGAAGTTCTCCAACAATATTTCAGTATAAACCTACTAGTCTTAAGTATTTTTCTGCCATGAAAATAAAGATCAATTTCCATTTATTTGGATAGCATCTTAGCAAAGAAACAATTACTTTATACCACTTTATAGTAAATATATGTCTAATATTTACATTTCTCACAAGATGAATTCATTTTTTCCAACCTAAGATGATTTTTGTAAATCAAAAGTCAAAGTGCATGATGAATTACGAAGCAATGTGTTTGACCACTGAACATGTTTAAACATTTGTTTTCAACAGGATTAATCTCATCATGTGTCTACATGTACCATTAGGGGAAAGTCCCTTACAGTTGTGCAAAGTTCCAACTGTACTAATTAAGGATGGATTATAGACGATAACTGTTTCCTGTTGTGGCCGTACATCCTTCTGTATAAATCGGATGGAGATAAAAGTGCATTTATAGCAGGTGTCTAGCATGTGGATCATTTAGTTAAAGGGACTGAATCGTGGCCATCGACCGGCCTGATGAGAACAAAACTCACGGCCGTCACCCTGTACGCTAGCTCCGTTTCGCGTGGGTGTACATTGATGTGTTGCGAAACCAGTTCGATGCACGCAGCAGCGCACTGGCAGATCGTGTATTCAGTACGGCCAATGAGAAGCAACAAACTCAGAGGAGGTCCTTTCAAATTTACCGAAACGTGCCGAATTGATTATTCGGGCTCTTTCGTATTAGCGTGTGCGTCCATCGCGGTCCGCTGAGTACTGCAACGAAATAAACACTCGAGCGCGTATATTATGTATAACTCGAAACGGAGCTAGCGAACGGGGTGACGGCCGTGAGTTTTGTTCTCATCAGGCCTGACGATGGCCACGATTCAGTCCCTTTAAAACACAAGTGTATAGTTTTGGCAATTTTTTTCTTATTTGAAAGCTTTATTCCCAAATGTTATATTACACCAATTACAGATTCTGAATGTCTTTACTTTTTTTTTTAATTAATTAATGAAAAATCTCTTGGGGGGGGGACCCCTGAGATTTTCAACTATATTTTACATTATAGCATCCAAAGGGTTAATAAGGTGTTAAAGGCAGTGGATCTCATTTGCAAGCATCCCTGCAGAACAGGAAAAGATAACCCATGCCCTTAGGATATTAATGAAGGGCATGTCTGGGAAATCTGAGGGTCAGTGATTGCCTAGAATTTGAAAAATGCAAAAGAAAAACAATAGCTGGAATAGTGTACATTCTATGGTAGGAATTTTTTTCTTGTGAGAAAAAAAATTCAAATCTGAGTCTAATGGTCAATATAATTTTACTAAAACTGAGTTTCAATAGCTCCTATATTTTGCTAAAGGTTCCCAGATGGCATTTTCTTCTAAATGCCATTGTATTTACACAATGTTATTTTTTAGGCATGCAAAAAAGATTACATGCCTAGGTACTGGCTAACATTTACCAGAGTTAAAGAAATCTGAGCTACATGATTCCCCATGCTACCAGTGTCTTTGATAAGGTCTGAAAATGAAGCCCTGAAAAAAATTGTATTTCAAAATGATTATTTAGTGCTTTTAAAAAAGTGAAAATCGTAAGTTGACCGGAATTTCCTCCCATAGACTTACTGTGTGTACACCTAGGCTATTTTCTACTCGCCCTGAGTATTAATTGTTCATTCATGTATAACTTGCCATTGACAGTGTAACTTTCCAAACTTTTATATTCTAGGGTGTTTATTTGTCCGTTTGAACACTACTATGTAGCTCAGATATCAAAGTTTGACAATTTTTTAAATTGAAGCTCCACAATGTTAGCCTATCACTTTAAGGTTATCTGAATTATACCTCATCAGGAAGATCAGAGTCTGCTCTTTCTGATGAGGTATAATTCAGATAACCCTTATACCTTATTAACCCTTTGGATGCTATAATGTAAAATATAGTCGAAAATCTTGGGGGTCCCCCGGAGATTTTTCATTGATTAATTAAAAAAAACTAAAGACATTCAGTATCTGTTGTTAGTGTAATTATGACCTTTGGGCATGAAGCTTCCAAATAAAAGATAAATCGCCAAAACTAAACTTGCGCTTTACAGTGGAGATGATATCTTATCCCGATTAACACTAAAACGGCCTGCTCGATTCCGGCCTTGGACCGGCCGAAATTGGAGGCCTCAGACCTGCAATTTTGTGCATTTACTCCTAATTTTGGGACTACTTCCAGAGGTGGAACCAAATTAGGGAGGGCCTCGGGCCAGCGTACCAATTTACAACCTGAACTTCACTTATAAAATGTGACAAAAAATATGGCAAATTTTATTCCCATAATTAATGGGTTAACTTCAAGTTAGAAAATACTCAGTTTGAAGTTAACTCCCTGTTATTATTTTCTTTCTTTTCTAGATGACTTCTCCGTTTGAGGATTCCGTTGTGCTTGACCTGTTTCAGGACGATTTCATACCGCCGCCAACGTTTGATCTGTCGCTGTGTGAAGATGACTTCAGTGCCTCCTTGCAGTGTTTCGGACCCGAGGTAAATGTCAAAAACATTATACAACATTTTGTGCTCGTCAGTCATTACGACCTTGGCTGCTGTTAAACTTGAATCATGACAGGTTCACTTCCCACTATGCTGTTAAAAAAGGAGAGATTCAGGAGATGTGTGAATACGAACACATCAATCAACTTTGAAATAGTTACAAGTCTTGACAGATTATTTGACACACATTTGTCATTCTTATTATCATACATTTTTTGGGTGGAATATGACATGAATGTTTTTAATCATGGGTTCCTCACATTTATTCTGATATGACGTGTAGAGCTGTTTTCAGCATGTGGCCTTCTACACATCTCGAAATACAGAACATCACAAGGTTATATGCTGACACATCAATTTATTTTAAAGAACAAAGATAAAAAGGAAAAGAAATTCTATTCGCATATTTTGGGGAAAAGTAAATGGATTGCGTGATTATTGCAGCATTTCTGTTAAACCAATTGACCATTTAATTTCCACTTCACTTATAGGCCCCTATGCCTGTTTCAACCCACAGCATCTCTATATATTCAAAGGGTTCAGTTGTGTTAGGCTCAGCGACTCAAAATACACGGGGGCTCGGGGTGATTTGCCCCCGTAATGCAAAAAAGAGTCCTAGTAAATGTCAAAAGAGCCCCTGAGAATTCCCATAGACACAATGTAAATTGTAGGCAAATTTAGCCAAAAAAGCCCCCGTGAGAAAAGAAAAATCATTTTGAGCCCTGGTTAGGCTCTATGGATAAGATCATGAAATGGCTGTGAAATCAAGAAATATAAAAGTGTTACTCTCTGGGGCCACTTAGTATAATTGCGTGATACCTATATGCCGCGGTTGAGACCCTATTTTCAGCAGTAAATTATCACAGTTTAACAAGCTACAGAAAATGTTTATTTCTTCAGTTCCAGAGACCCCTAAATTTGCCATTCCTTGTACCTGTGCATCCCTGAAAAGCTATTCCAGAGCGTTGTACATGTGTACTTAAGTTTTGGTACCGATTTTGGCTCGGCCGCTTATTCCCACTGGGTGAGGTTTTCAGGGATGCGTATTCGGGCCAGAGCATCGCACTTTCGGCACTGCACACTGGAACAGCGCCGCGGCATAGCATTTTGAGGCCTTTAAAGTCTTAGCTTTAGCTCCGCAGACAATCATTTTTTCACTCAATCTAGGTCCAAAGCCTTTGGATTAATAACTTCGGTTTGGCACATAGGTATCACATTGTAAGTCAGCCAGTGTGTATCAGCTCAATCTTCTGTTTCAAGAAAAAAACACAACTCAACAGAAGCAGGTAGTAGACCATTATCTTTTCTATTGATGAATGAATCTTTTGATTTCAGGAGTTCGCTTCATTAAGGCTAAAA
>JZLH01S0323021.1:24470-44498 GCA_001188425.1 Eucidaris tribuloides | reverse complement strand
CCCCACACCCGCAGAGCCGATAGGAGTTCCCCCGCTGGGAAGGCAAAACGAAATTTGTACCACTTTTTCTGCTTTCAACGCCTGATTTACTCAACTTTAGTTCCAGCCTCCCTAAGATGTGGCACCTCCCGTGCACTTTCGTTCCACCTCCCAAAATGTCACCTCCCGTGCCAGACCAGAAATACCGACCCTTGCATTACCGTAAATTGATCGCACGATTTACCGTGCCACTAATCCAGCTATTCGCACGTTAATGTGTGCCAATAGGTAATAGCACATTATTTTGACCACTTATCCGTAGGTGAACGCACCACATGCCTGCGCACCTTGCTGCAGTTTAACATACCACTAGTGGTGGGCGAATAGTGGGTCAGTATTCGTGCGATAAACCTAAGACAAGTGGGCAAACAGGTCCATCAACTGTCACCCAAAAGCACTAAGTCGTACTGAGTTACTTGGCGAACTGGCTGCTGAGGCCGCTTGTCTGGCAATTTTCACTTGATCAGCAGGTATATGATCACAGGTATAGTCGCAACTGCTAGTGCCAGGGCCTTACGGTAAATGAGGCCGAATCCATAACATGGAAGGTCATAAACGATAGAAAATTTGTAGCCTGGTGGGAAGGCAGTACAAAAGATGATGTCACGTATTGAAACATTCCCCAGAACAGGGAATCCGCATGCACATTTTTCTCATAAGTGATTTTTACGTAGGTGAAAGGTAGCCCCTATCTCCCTCCACCCCCCTCCATAGAGCCTGTGTATAACGTATTGGGCAGATGTAATTGAAAATCTGGGGTTTGACGAAAAGAAAAGCGTGGCTGCTACACAACGTGAAACAAGTATGAGACCGTTCTTTTTATTTTCTGAATTGACATACATACAGCACCGTCCCAGAACAGGGAATCAGGATGGCAACTTTCTCTCTAACGGATTTTTATGAGGGGTGAAAGGTACCACCTATCTCCCCCTCCCATAGAGCTCTGTGTAATAACGTATGGGCAAATGGTATTGAAAATCTGGGGGTTGGCCGGTGAAAGGCGTGGCCGCTGCAGCCCACGTGGAAACAGTATGAGACCAGTTCTTTTTATTTCTGCGATTGAACATACATACAGCACCGTCCGCCAGAACAGGGAATCCGCTGCACTTTTTCTCTAAGTGATTTTATGAGGGTGAAAAGGTACCCTATCTCCCCCTCCATAGAGCCTGTGTATAACGTAACTATATGCATAATGTATTGAAAATCTGGGGTTTTGACGAAAAAAGGCGTGGCTTCTACGCACGTGGAAAACAAGTATGAGCGTTCTTGTTAATTTTCTGAATTGGCATACATACAGCACGTCTTCCCCAGAAACAGGGAATCGCTGCACTTTTTCTCTAAGTGATTTTATGAGGGGTGAAAGGTACCTATCTATCCCCCTCCATAGAGGACTGTGTATAACGTAATGGGCAAAATGTAACTGAAAATCTGGGGTTGACGAGAAAAGTTCTGTGCTGCTACACCACGTGGAAACGCAAGTATGAGACCGTTCATTTTTATTTTCCTGAATTTGGTATATCATACAGGCACCTCCGCCAGAACAGGAACCGCTGCACTTTTTCCTCTAAGTGATTTTATGAGGGGTGAAAGGTACCCCCATCTCCCCCTCCATAGAAGCCTGTGTATAACGTATGGCAAAATGATTGAAAATCTGGGGTTTTGAACGTACGGAGAAAGGCGTGGCTGCTACGCACGTGGATAACAAGTATGAAGACCGTTCTTTTTATTTTCTGAATTGGCATACATACAGCACCTCCCCAAGAACAGGGAATCCGCTGCACTTTTCTCATAAGTGATTTTATGAGTTTGTGGAAAGGTACCCACTATCTCCCCCCTCCATAGTAGCCTGTGTATAACAGTAAGATGCAAATGGTTTGAATAATCGGGTTGACGAAGAAAAGGCGTGGCTGGCTACACACGTGGAACAAGGTATGAGACGTTCTTTTTTATTTTCTGAATTGACATACATACAGCACCTGTCCCCAGAACAGGGAATTCCGCTGCACTTTTTCTCTAAGTGATTTAACGAGGGTGAAGGTACCCCATCTCCCCCTCGCATAAGAGCCTGTGTAGTTAACGTAAGGCAGATTTTGAATGATCTGGGGTTTGACGAAGAAAAGGCGTGGGCTGCCTACACACGTGGAAACAAGTATGAGAACCGCGTTCTTTTTATTTTCTGAATTGACATACATACAGTCACCTCCGCCAGAAACAGGGAATCAGCTGGCACTTCTCTCTAAACTGAATTTTATGAGGGTGAAAGGTACCCTATCTCCCCTCCAATGAGAGCCTGTGTATAACGTATGGGAATGTATTGAAAATCTGGGGTTTGCGGTTGAAAAGGCGTGGCTGCTGCAGCACGTGGAAACAAGTATGAGACCGTTCTTTTATTTTCTGAATTGAACATACATACAGCACCTCCCAGAACAGGGAATCCGCTGCACTATTTTCTCTAAGTGATGTTTATGAGGGTTTTGAAAGGTACCCCTATCTCCGCCCTACCATAGAGCCTGTGTATGAGACGTACTATACAAATGTATTGAATAATCTGGGTTTGACGAAAAAAGGCGTGGCTGCTACGCACGTGGAAACAAGTATGAGACCGTTCTTTTTATTCTCGATTGGCATACATACAGCACCTCCCAGATAACAGGGAATCCGCTGCACTTTTTCTCTAAGTGATTTTATTGAGGGGTGAAAGGTACCCCTATCTTCCCCCTCCAATAGAGCCTGTGTATATACGTATGGGCAAATGTATTGATAATCTTGGGGTTGACGAAGAAAAGGCGTGGCTGCTACACACGTGGAAACAAGTATAGACCGTCTTTTTATTTATCTGAATGGTATACAATACAGCACCTCCCCAAAGCAGGGAAATCCGCTGCATCTTTTTCTCTAAGTGATTTTAATGAGGGGTGAAAGGTACCACCCAGTCTCCCCCTCCGGATAGAGCCTGTGTATAACGTATGGCCAAATGTATGAATGCTGGGGTTTGACGAGAAAGGCGTGGTCTGCTTACGGCAGCGTGGAAACAAGTATGAGACGTTCTTTTTATTTCTGAATTGCATACATACAGCACCTCCCCAGACAGGAATCCGCCCTGCACTTTTTCTCTAAAGTGTTTTATGAGGCGGTGAAAGTACCGCTATCTCCCCCTCCATAGAGCCTTGTTGTAAACGTAGATGCAAATGTATTGAAAATGCTGGGGTTTGACGACAAGAAAAGGCGTGGCTGCTAACACACGTGGAAACAAGGGTATGAGACCTGTTCTTTTTAATTTCTGAATTGACCATAGCATACAGCAGCCTCCCAGAACAGGGAATGCTGTGCACTTTTCTCTAAAGTGAATTTACGAGGGTGAAAAGGTACCCCTATCCTCCGCCCTCCATAGAGCCTGATAACGATGGGCAGATGTATGAAAACTGGGGTTTGACGAAGAAAAGGGTGTCTGCTACGACCAATCACGTGGGAAACAAGTAGAGACCGTTTTTTATTTTCTTGAATGACATACAATACATGCACTCTCGCCCAGAACAGGGAATCAGCTCAATTTCTCTCTAATCTGATTTTATGAGGGGTGAAAGGTAGCCCTATCTCCCCCTCCATAGAAGCCTGTGTATACGTATCGGGCAAATGTATTGAAAATCTGGGGTTTGGCGGTGAAAAAGGCGTGGCATGCTGCACACGTAGGAAACGATAGTAGAGACCGTTCTTTTTTATTTTCTATTGGACATACATACTAGCACCTCCCCATAAGAACAGGGAATCCCCGCTGCACTTTTTCGTCTAAGTGATTTTATGAGGGTGAAAGGTACGCCTATCTCCCGCCTGCCATAGAGCCTGTGTATAACCGAACATATATGCAAATGTATTGAAAATCTGGGTTTGGACGATAAAAAGGCGTGGCTGCTACGCAGCGTGGAAACAAGTATGAGACCGTTCTTTTATTTTCTGAAATGGCATACATACAGCACCTCCCCAGAACAAGGGAATCCGCTGCACTTTTTCTCTAAGTGATGTTTATGAAGGGGTGAAAGGTACCCGCTATCTCCCCTCCATAGAGCCTGTGTATAGACGTATGGGCAAATGTATTGAAAATTCTGGGGTTTGACAAGAAAAAGGCCGTGGCGTGCACACACGTGGAAACAAGTATGAGAACGTTGCTTTTTATTTTCTGTAATTGGTATACATACAGCACCTCCCAGACAGGGAATCCGCTGCACTTTTCTCTAAGTGATTTTGGATAGGGGTTGAAAGGTACCCGCGCATCTCCCCTCCATAGAGCCTGTGTATAACGTAATGGGCAAATGTATGTTGAAAATCTGGGTTTGACGGAGAAAAGGCGTGGCCTGCTACGGCACGTGGAAACAAGTAATGAGACCGTTCTTTTAATTTTCTGAATTTTGGCATAATCATACAGCACCTCCCCAGGAACAGGGAATCCGCTGCCAGCTTTTTCTCTAAGTGATTTTTATGAGGGTGAAAGGTACCCCTATCTCCCCCTCCTGGTGTGATATAAGTAGATGATGATGATTGGGTTTGCGAGGGTGTAACTCACGTGGAAACCAAGTAGGAACCGTTCTTTTTTAATTTTCTGAATGACATAATCCAATACAGCACCTCCCCCCAAGAAGGAATCCGCTGGACAACTTTTTCTCGTAACTGATCTTATGAAGGGTGAAAGGACCCGCGCCTATCTCCCTCTCAATCAAGCCTCTGTGTATACGTAAACTATATGCAAATGTATTGAAAATTCCTGGGGTTTGACCGAAAAAAGGCACGTGGCTGCTACCCACGTGGAAACAAGTATGGGGGGGGGGTTGCACGTGCACCCAGTGTACCCCCTCCCTCCAGCCTACGCCCTTGAAATGGTAGTCGCACGAACTTCCTGGGTTCACTTTTTTCAAATGAAGTCACGATTGGTTTTTAGGCCTACATTATGTGTTTCTGAAGAAAAGTCAGAATGGAATGATAAATGCAAACACACCAAACCCCAATAAATGTTTCTACCTATGGCATTCGCTTGATGTGATTTTATATTTCGATTTGGTTATTTTGTAATTTTTTCCTTTGTAATAATTACAAGCAAAACAAAATGACAAAACAAAACAAAGCATTACGTATCATATTACACCTTACTGTAATATAAAAGCCAAGCAATATGATTTTTAATTTCACAATATGATAAACAATTATATTATGCAATAACATATTTAAAGCGCAAGTCTAGTTTTGGTGATTTGTTTTTTATTTGAAAGATTTATGCCCAAAGGTCACATCACACCAATGATTCTGGATGTCTTTCCTTTTTTTTAAATAAATCAAATGAAAAATGTCGGGGGAAAATTATGTCATATGTACTTGTAGTTTATAAGATAAATGGAAAGTATGCACTAGACCGACAAACCATAAACAATGCTTCACTAGGGCAGTGGCCTCATTATTTGCAGTAGGCCTTAACATCGATTACGCTTGCATAATGTTTTGTAAATTACGCGTCGAATGAGTTAAGAGAGAGAGAGAGAGAGACATTGTTTTAAGTAATTACGTAAGGCGTTCCAGATATCTGGTCCATGCATGATGCCGAATAGATATTGGAGCTAAGATTATTATAGTGTTTTCTAATTGATAGTCTTAAGAATGGCGGGTTGGATATGACTGTATGAATGTATGTTTGAATTAAAAATAAACCTGTTTTGAATAGTTTATGTATACATAACTATGCCTGTTTGTAAGGTCCATTTTCAGAGTATTTAAATGATGGTTTAGTGTGAGATAAATAATGAGAATGAGTGACATTACGAACGAACGAATTTGTAGCCCTGATAACGAATTCATATTTGTGGTGATACAAAATGTTCCATACCCTCTCACAATACGTAATGTAGCAGCAACAGTTGCAAAAAAGTGTTCATCACACTTCAGGTATTCGCAAGCTGTATCGTACGATGAGCTGCCATTTGACGTGAGAGGGGGCAGAGGGGGCACTTGCCCCCCCCCCCCCCGCACATTTTTAGGGGAGGGAGTCACTTGAACGAGTTTTTTTTGCCCCCTCCCCCATGTGCCCCCTGAAAGGTAAAAAACTATTCAATTATTCAGAGACCAAAATGAACAATAAAGGCACCTTTCCTGTCTAAATATTGTCAATTTTATTACTGACAAAATGTGAAATTTTTGCCCCTGGCGGAGCACTTACACTGAGTAAATTTAGTGTATAAAATAGTCTCGCGTCCTTCGACGAGTGTGCCCCCGTGGAACATGACTTTAGTAAACCCTTTCATTTTCATTTTCTTCTGAGCTTTCTAGCAATATACGAATATTTTCCATTGCTCTAACAATGCTGTCACGTGTATAAGCTTTTAATGAATACACATCAGACTAACAAAGTGAAAGAGGCTCACCAATGCATGCTGGCGCTGCCCTAGCCTATATGTGCACGCAACGCACATTTGCGTGGCATTGAAGACATCTCACTGATATTGGGACGCACTGTGTAATGACGGAACATTTACTCTTAGCTACACATAAATACAATTAGTTACTGAAGTGACATTACTAAACTAAGCTTAAGATTAAGAATTGTACTTAAAACGTAAACTTATTGTTTTATTGTTGGTTTAAACATTACCTTTAATACATGATTACCTCTGTATCACTTGAAGAATAATGTGTATATTGACTGATTAACATAAAATTACTTGTGATGGTCGTAGGTTCCTGAGAAATGAAAACAATGAGTACTCAGTCTCTTCGCTCCCTGTAGCGCATATTATAAGTAAATATTTCTGAAAGGGTTATGGGTGGAAAATACCACTTTCTGGTATTTGACATTGATACAAGCAATGGTTAAAGTAATACAAACATGACTTCCAAAATAATGTGATATTGACAGTGAGAGAAATGTGCTAAAATACCAAAACCAAAGAGAGTAAACTTATGCCAAAATAATTCATCAGACAGTGCTCGTCAGTCACGAAGTGATATTTTGGCCTTGGCACTATACTTGCAAGTGATATCTGTACTGCTCGAGGAATAATACCGGGAATAATACACATCGGCTAATAAGCGCACATCACTTGTGACATGTACGTAATTTTTATGAGAAATGAAAAGTTACGATGATTCTGGGCTCTCGCTCGTGTCGAGCTTATAAATGTGTATAAATGATTGTTTCTGAAAGGATATTGCAGGACAAATGTAACTTCTTTTATTTTGAGTCAATAATAGCTTAATACAAAATTTAATTGATCAGACGTGAAAATTTGTATACATTCTGAAGCGCTCGCTCGCTCTGCTCGTACTTAGTATTATTATGATCATAGACCTTCTCAGTGAATTTTTACTATGTTTAATTTCCTAGAAATTTGTTTTTAAATGCTCTATTTTTACAAAAAGTCCCTACCGTGGGAGGGGGTATTCCCCGTCTCACACCCTCCCCCACTCGGTCGCTTTGCTCCCTCGCCGAGGATGTCATACTGTCACAGAAATATGCCTCCGTCGAGATTTTGCCCCTACCCCCCCCCCCAAAAAAAAAACCAACAACAACAACAACTGAAAGTGTTCCCGCGCGCCTGCACATGTACATCTTCTTTAAAACACATGATTAGATTTAGGCCAAACTTTAATAGTAGTAATGTTCAATGGATTGAAAGTTCCTCAATATTGGTACACGGGCCCCCAGGGCAAGGCTCCAAAAGGCCCAAACTGTCTTGTAAATATATTGTCACTCCTAGGTCCAGAACTTATAGAAGCGGAATTATATATTGTTTGTTGATGCCCTTCATAATTATGTGAAAATCAAAGTTAATTCATGATAGGTCACAGGTGGTCCAATCAGGTCCAGAGGGAAATATCACACGGGAGGGGGTTGGAAAAGAGAAAATCGCATTGTCATAATTTTGTCAATATAAATATGGTGTGAGATTTTAACTTACCTTGGCAAAATGGCAAGGGGATGCAATTCAATATTTTACATTTGGTGTCTAGGATTCGCAGGACAAAAAGAATGTGTGGCAATCCAGGGGACGAAGGGGACGTGCCCCCCCCCCCGTTACCGTTCATCACCGTTGATTTTTTTTTCTAATTCTAATAATTTAATAATGATTTAATTTCTATCATTTTTTATTGGTAGCACTTTCGATAGTTTTTATCTGTGAACCTGATCAAAACGTAAATGCGCTGGAAATTAATTCTTAAACTTTTTTAATGGAGGCGGAGGGGAGGAGGGGGAGGGGGAGTGGAGGGGGGGGCGTCAATCTACATTTTCATATCTTGACAATGACAGTACTTTTAGAGGTCACGCGTTTTTCCCGCCGCGAAGGTATAGTTACTGCACCTTCGGTCTTTCCACCCCCCCCCTTCTCGTTCCATGAATTGCCGCTACTGCATTGATACAGGCACCACAGACATGAAAGATAAATTGCGTGACCTGCGGAGTGAGCGTCGTGCCCCAGAGGCTCTTGTAATATTTTGAAACTACATGTATGAGCTGCGACCGGATATGGTTTAGATTTGCCCAGTATGCACGTCGCCTTGGGACGCTTGCACGAAACCCTTGTCATTCTACAACTCCCGAGACCTGTAGTGTGACAGAATATCAGAATGCGTTTCACCAACCATGACATGCTAACTTCATGCACAAAATCCAGTGACAAATTATATGATACTCCTAGCGTCAAATCAGGCGCCACCGACAGTTACAAGTAAATGCGTGTTTAGTTTCAAGAATCCAAGAATTGTCAATAACAGCAGGTAGAATTAATGATTTTACAATAATAGAAACCATTGAATCATGCATGAAACATTTAAATAAAATTTCAATTTCAATCTAATTCCTATACACATCTCAAATAGGGATAGATTTCTTACATAATTTTGTGAGACATTATTTTATTAAATATTAACATTTTGTATTATATATCGTTAAATAATTTTATCAACGTTAAAGCTAAAATAATAAGAACAAAAACAATAAGAAAATAAATTGGACACAAAAGGGTCGGAGATAAACAGATTACCGTGAATTAGAGGCTGCCACCAAATAAATTCATGCACCAACGGTATCCTTGAGGGCCGTTATTTTTTTATTTATAAATATGTGCAAGATTATCAAAGCCCAATTATAGTTTTGAAAATGGCTAAAAAATAATCTTTGCAATCATTTTTTTTTAAACCTTACGATCTCACGAAGCCGCGACTTGCTCACTTCTCTAACTCCGCGGTGTCTTGATAAATTACTTTGTTGCCATGGCAATAAGTAAATCTAATTGAACGTACGGCGAAGGTGGTGAGAGAAAAGACGCTGACTGCTGCCAATAATTATCAGGAACAAGTACATGTTTTGGACCGTTCTTTTATTGCTGTCGCCTGAAAAAAAGGTTCATCAGAGACTAGTAACACAACACTTCTCCTGTAGTCTGTTCACGAAAACTGTTTAAAGTTTTTGTGTAACTTAATTTGCTCTCATTTCCTTATTCTCTGCATTCAATTTTGGATTCAAGACTGTGTAGCAAACGACGTTTGGGTAATACCACATGACTGTGGTAAATGAGCGATAATGAGGTCAAAAGTCATCCTGGGGTTAAAAAAAAATCAAATGAATGAAGCAAATGCATCATTTTTTCCTTAAGCATTTTTTTAACTTTCGCCCTCAGTTTTTTTGATCAATTTTTGATTCAAACTTTGGAAACAAATGATCAATGCTAAATACCAACTGTTTCTTGCATCTGAGATAGTTGACGGTCAACAAGTTATCTAGACGGAAATGCGTTCACTTTGGGCCTTATTCTTTATTCTGAATCAATTGTGTTCAAAAACTTTCTTAGCGGGCGTCAAAAGTTAACTTTCGCTCATTCTCTTTAATTGTGTTCAAACTTGAAACAAACGTATCACTGTCGGTAATACCACATGTTTAGTGGACTGAGGATGGATTAGGTTAAAGCGTCATCTACGGGTCAAAGGTGTTTTTCACTGTTTTATTGATAGCGAAATCAGGCGGAGACTCGTGGATTCGTGGAAACCACCTTAGCTTTCTAAACTGACAAAAGCGGAATTTTCTTTATCTATTGTATTTATTAATCTTATTCATTTAATTATCTATTTATGTATGTATTTATGGTATGTATGATGTATGTATTATTTATTGATTTTATTTATTTTTATTTTATTTATTTATTTAATTTATCTATTTACTTATCTTTGGATTTTACTATTTTTTATCTGGCGTTGTTGCTGTCTAGCGCTTCAGATGCAATTAGGCTACTGCCCTGCTGCCTACGTATGAAAGTTGCTGTTTTGGCCTTACCTTAGGCATAAGCTCTTTCAGTTTGGGAACATGAAACCTTTTTAAATAGGTGAATGATTGTAACATGTTCACATTATATCATTAAGATATAGATCTGCGGGTTCTTTTGAAAAGTTTTGATGTCAACATTCACAATTTTTCCTGTAATTCTGGCAAAATACCCATTTCTTAACAAGAAAATTTCAATTCGGCGAGAATAAGATCAAAATTGCAAATTTCTGGCGTCCAAACTGCCTATGAAAGCTTACAGCTAATTTGACTTGAATGTCTGTATCATGTTGCAAAGAATTTGATTTTCGTTATTAATCTATGATACCCACACACACTGTTAAGAGTTTAGGTTCCATTCAAATTGAAATCTTCAAATTGCTCAATAGATTCGCCATGTTAGGCAACCCTATAACTGCAACATACATTGTATGGGGTAGGTACATAGCGCAAAGATGCTTAATACCCCCAACGACCAGCGGCAATTGTTGCTAGGCACGCTCCCCACTTCACAACACAGACATCCTCGCCGCTCATCTACCGCGCCTCCACCCTTTGATGATCAACGCTTGAATTAACACGCCCACGGCCACACGTGCGCTTAAACAAGGCCAAAGGGTCAGGTAAATTAAGCAACCCAGATTTGCCGGACAAGTAAAAGTGCATCAGTAACTCTCATACTTTGCAGCATGATGACAGACACCTCAATGGATGTTTTACGTTGAAAGGTCAAGTACAAATTAATGCTTTTTATATTTCATTAATTTCACATTGCAATAAAATTTGTGCTCTTGCATCAAACAGCGGTCAAAACAACAGCTTACGCGCACTATTGGAAAAGTGCAACCAGTCTTCGCTTTACGGAGGACTTCCAAGCGTGTTGTAGGCGTACAACATGCTGTTTTAGCTGATACTATGGTGTTAACTTTTGAATGCAATATCACACGCTTTTATAAAAATTGCAAGTGAATGTTTTCCATTTCGATACAATATTGTCCTATATATTGGTGCAGTTCTATGCCAAAGTTTTGATGTCTTTCCTGACAAAAATGCTTTTGTGAATAGAGGTAAATATGATTTTCACTAAATTTTCAATTTTTTAAAAAAAAGCCGTTTAAAAGGAGCTTCACGATTTGGCCTTAAAGTGCCTGCTCATTATTTAGACACAATCCAATCACAGTGTGGTCTCATCTTGTAGACAATTCAACTACTGGTCTTCTAAAATGATACCAAAGCTCACGGTTATAGGAGTTTCATTTCAAATCCATTTTCATAAAGGCCTGCTCAATATAGATTGCACATGGCGGCCATTATTTGAAAAATGGCCCCCCATTCAACCACACCATTTTGGAAATTTCACGTGGCCCGCGTTATTTTTCTGATAGGCATACCCTTCAAGGTAATAATCCATGCAAAATTTGGCTGCTTTTATCACAATTGACCGATTTTGACCCAAAATATAGCAGTGTACTCTGCCTTCCACATAAATTACAAATTGCATAACAAATTAACAGGAACGAATTTTATGTATTCTTATAATTTGTCATTTTTGTAACAAACATAAATACAATTAATGGACAAATTATTCGTTATTTGTTTGTCATTATCGTAATGCAGGTAAATTTTTAAAATTACTTAAATACTAATGGATTTTTGCCATTGATTTAAATTTCTTTCAATCGCGTAAAAAGTGAAAATAGTTTCTGATTTGGTGAAAATTTAATTTGACTGCTAAATACATGTTCGTATCGTGACCACAATGCCCAAAACACATATTCAGCAGTTCATGTTCTCTTTAATATTCATAAAAAGATCACGTGTTATGACTTAATCTTAAATTTGTATATAAATAGACCATTTTCTTGACCAAATCTATCTTTTCAGTTGTATTTCTTGCTACTTTTTGCCCTTGCGCCCTTCCTGAAATGAGCGCCCGCGGGCCACTGTGTCTCCGCTTTGCCCCCGCTAGATATTGTCACTCGGTGTATTGAACTGCTATTTCCTGTTATCTTGCTCTCTCCTCCTCCTGCTTCCTCTTCTCCTTAAATTTTCGTTTTTCATTTTACTACTCTGATGGCCAGATGGAAAACGCGCACAAAATAATATCTCGATTTTGTTTGAGGGACACCATTTGTCTCTTCCTGAATCTGAGGTTAGTCCCCATTTGTATTCATTCTCGCTTAAAGGAAATTCCATTTCTCCACAATTTTTTAAACGTTTATATCTTGATATAAAATAAATGTGCTATATGATATGAGTTATTTTCCAAAACCGGGGGAGATCCACTTTTGCCATTTCTGAGAAAAATGAGTTTTTTTTTAATTTTATACCGCATATTGACGCAATTTTTTCTGTCTCGTAAAACCAAACTTTAACACGATACAGTACTTTCCACACATAAGCGAATATAAAATTCCACTTCTTAGAAAATAATCTCGGTGAGTTTTCAATTTTTAAAAATGTTTGGATTATTTTATTCTTTATTTTTTTTTCTGTGGGGGGGGGGGATCTACCTTCCTGTTTGTGAAATAAACTAATATTTTTGGCATGTACCTCCCATTTTGAAAGTACACTTCATTTTCTCTTGTTGATCATTTTTACAACCTTATTTAGCTTGAATTTTCAACTTCTCGATTGTTATCTTTATAGCAGCTGATATAAATTATATGTTATTTTTATTCATAAAAATGCACATTCGTAAAAAGTGATATACCCCCTTTTGGAACAAAACTTCTAGTTTATAAATTTAGGGGAATAGTTCCAGCTACGTTTCTAAGAAAAATGAGTTTTATTTAATTAATCTTACTATTTGCAAGGTTTCGACTTGCAAACCAACTTAACCAAACATAGAACCCCCCCAACCCCCCCAAAATTGCGAATGTTAAAAACCACACTTACCAAACTATGAGTTGTTATTTATTAATGTTATTTAAATTTTCTTTATTTTTGTGATTGGATCTACCCCCTTTTGCCAAATAATCTAAAGATGGATTCTTACCCCCTTTTCGGAAATAAAAGTCATTTTTTGTTTTCCATTTTTTTACAAACTTTTTGGTCGGGAATTTCAACTTCCTCGTTTGTGTTATCTGTCAGTATGTCACTAAAATTGACATAGAGTTGATATAAAAAAGTTCACATTCGTATTGAAAAATGAATCTTACCCCCTTTTTTTGGCAACGTTATCTGCTTCATATTTTCTTTCATATTTCTCTGTTTGACTTTTAATAATCCGAATATCTAGTTCAAGATTGCACCTTTTTCAATTTAAGCTTTAACAATCACATATTGAAACCGTCTCTTAATTTTTGGAGTAGGA
This sequence comes from Eucidaris tribuloides, assembly GCA_001188425.1. Taxonomy (NCBI): domain Eukaryota; kingdom Metazoa; phylum Echinodermata; class Echinoidea; order Cidaroida; family Cidaridae; genus Eucidaris; species Eucidaris tribuloides. Next base: position 30,852 of record JZLH01S0323021.1, on the reverse strand, counting down.
AATAGTGCCTAATAAGCTACGATTATCGTGTGTTGCCTGACTGATTGCTGCGCGACTCATTCCTACGTACATTCTGCAACGTAATGACAAAACTCAGCTTCCTTTGGGACTGTCTGGGCAGGGAGGAGGAAATCTCACCTCTCGCTTTTTATTCTAACAGTTAATTGCGCCAGTTTAGTAATTCCATTGCATGTGGCTCAGCCTATCAAGTAACAGTGCTCTGAAGTTACAATGATCCTTCATGTGCTATAGTGTCGTCTGAATAAGGTCTAAATTGTGGTAAAATAATGTATTTCAAAACGATCATTAAATGCCTTTTAAGAACTTAAAAGTAAAGTTTAGTCATAGCTATCATGGACTCTGTTCGAGTGGAACCTGGTTTAGTGGGTCTATTGGATTTTTCTGCATTTGAAAGAATGTCCTCCACAGACAAAAACATCAAACACTACAGCGATGGCAATTATGTTTTATTGCGTATTATATTTTTTTTTATTCTAGGTAACTGTTGGATATTCAGATCTCTCTCACAGACCTGTTCGACCATGAAATCATTTCTTTTTTCTCTTCTTTCCCCCCCAATTAAAAGGGCATGACGCGGATACTTTCAGTGCTGTGGAAGGGGGGTCTTGTGGTTGATGAGGGCAGGGTCAAGATGTCCTGTCTGTAAGCCTTGGAGTTGGTTAATAATATTCTTTAAGTATTACTGAAGGCAAAGGGATTATAGTCAAAGAGGCTGATATATTGCGATGTAAGATGATTGTTTTATATGCGTCTCTCTCGCGATACTCTTGGATTTCGCAAATCTGCCGTGACTTATTTTTTTGTGTAACCAAGACATGTTCTCAGAAAAAATCTTATGAACAAGGTTTCTCAAACCCGCCGAGTCTACATGCTATCCGGGCTGCGGTCTTGAATAACCACCATTGGCCGTTCACTGCGTGTTAACGGCGATTTGACGACGGCGTGAGGCCACGCCCGAAGAAAATAGACCTAATAAATTTTACATTTGTTATGTTAAAAGTCCATATGCGACATTTCTTATTATCATCATTTATAGTCCCGGCTTGAAGGAAATGGTATTATTCGGTAGACGTATAAAATGAGTGCTAATTAGATTTTCATTTGTCTCTCTCATCTGTCTTAGCTTAGTTATCGCAACTGCTGTAATCTACAATTTTCGTTTGATCGAAACTTGGTTCTTTTTTCCGATCATGTTTTCTTGTTTAAAAAATTATAGTTCTGGCAGATCGTGCGATATCCAAACCTACAGAGAACGACATATGAAAATCTCTTTATCAGTCGGACATCAAGTATCTGCCTTTCTATTTTACTGTGTACATCGCCCGATATGCAACATTGTTCCATGGGACAGCGAATGTTGCTCAATGATTGCTACCATCCCTGGGAATCCCTTACTGCCCCGTAGAATATGCAGATAGACGTGCATTGTGAGCATAGGTACGAGAGCAGTCCGGGTCCCAGGTCTTATGGGAAATGCGGTCATTTGTTCTGTTAAGCAGAAATCCTAAAGCGTCCGCCGAACGCGGTTAATGGTTAGTAGTCAGTGGTTGGTAAATTACATTCTGGTGTTGGTTCGTGGGCTATCATGGATCATTCAGAGCGACGAATTTTGTCCCAATCCTTTCAGCAAACACACACGGAGACACACACACAATACATACACCATACACACATACATACATACATTATCATAATACATATCATACCCCATTAGGCATGCATACATATAAACAGACACACACTCATTTGCTCACAACGCAAACACACCATTCGTTATAAATACACACATACACACACAGATACACACACACACACACACACACACACACACACATCACACTCACACACGCACACACACACACACACACACACAACAGCACACAACATTTCACACCACACACACACACACACATGATATCCCACCCACTCACCCATCCTCCACACTTATCTTTTCCCAATCACATAAATACAACACTCAAACAACCCACCACCCACACACATACACATAAGGAGACATACACACATGCACACCACGTTGACACAGGAAACACCACAACTTTAACGCATTTACTGTCAATAGTCAGTCGATATAAACACAATAGCCTCAGTATACAAAATTGCTGCCACTCGTTTTGTTCTTTGTATTATTACTGTCGGCACTGTCGTTTGCTGCTTGTGTTTGTGTTTGTGTTGTCTGTGTCTTGTTATTACCTAGTATTATGTATGTTGAGCACGTGATTTGTGTTGTATTTGTATGTTTGTGTGTAAGCTTTGTTATGTTTTTGCGTGCTATGTGTTATGAGTGTTGTTTGTGCTGCATGTGTTTGCTGTGTGTGTTTGTGTTCGGCGTCTCTCTGTGGTCTGTAATTTATGTTCGTAAGAGTGATGTGTGTGTGGGTGCTTGTGTCCGTTCGTGTTGTTCAATTGTGGTGTCAGTGTGTTGGTTGTGTGCGTTTGTGTATGTGTGTTAATGTTGATGTGTTTGTGCGATGTGCTGTGTGTGGGTGTTGTGTCGTGTGTTTGTGTGTGTGTGTGTGCGCTTTCGCGTACGAGTGTTTATTTTGTGTGTGCATGTGCCCGCTGTTAATGCATGAATACATTTTAAATGAAAGGAAATTTTGATGTTTTGAATTCCAATGATTCCTCGCGTTTACCTATTTGGTCACATGACAAGGTTGTTAATAAATGGCGGATATCAATATCTCCTACAATATATAAAAACAAAAATTAACATGTAAAAATGCCATAACTCTTTTTGTTTTGTGCCTTACTTCCCGATATATATTACCTTTAACTATTCTCTTGTTGTAATTTAAATAGTTATTACAAGAATCTTGGAAAATCATTGGTGCAGTTCTTTTCTCGGTGTTTAAATGAATATTAAGGTCATCATAGTCTGTTCCTTCACCAATACCCTAACATTGACCACATATAATTGTGCAAAAAATCTCTGTTAAATCAATTATTATTCTTATTTAGATTAAAATCATTACATCCATTAACTACCAGTTCTTTTGAGGTTTCAGAACAGACTGGAAAATTATCGTGATTATATGTAACGCTTCCTGACATATTTGAAACTTAAAGCACACGGTTAAGAATTAGTTGGTTTAATTGTGGGCACGTGAACTTTCGTTTTGGTCGGAAAAACTCCAATGCTTTGACACATTACACATTTAATTGTTATCTTGATTTTTTATTTTTATTTTAAATTGTTATTTATTTATTATATATGATGTATGATGATGATGATGATTGTTGATGATGATGCATCTATTTATTATTCATATATGAATTGATGATTTTATTTTATAGTGATTTTACAGTCATTTACATTACTTCCCTTAAAATACGCACTGTAATTGGCCAGATAATAAATAATAATAATAATTAATAATAACAATAACTAATATAATAATAATAATATATAATTTTAAATTATGATGATGCTTCTGGATGATTGCATGATGATGATGATTTTTTATTAGTTATCTATTTGCATGATTATTATTCGCTGATTAACAATGATTTACATTAACATTCCTTTTAAAAAATTTAGCACTGTAATGTGGGCCAAGTATAGTATAATAATAATAATAATAATACAATAATAATAATGAATAATGATAATAATGATTAATAATAATAATCTAATAATAATAATAATAAATAATAATAACTTAATCGATATTCTAATAATCATCATCATCATCATCATATCATCATTAATACTTAATACATAATAATCCATTAATAATAATCTGGCAGATAATATTTCATGATGAATATTTTATTTTTTATTTAATAATAATAATAATCCAATAAATAATAATCAAAGTTAATAATACGTCAATTAATAATTTAATAATAATAATAATAATAATAATTTAATTTAGTATTTGGTTATTATTAATTCTTAATTTGTTTTTTTTACTTTTTTTCTTTATTTATTAATGGATGTTTCGATTTAAGTGAGATTAGTTTTAGATGTCGTTTAATTTGTCTAGAAATCTATTTCAGCAAGAATTATATGTAACATTCTAATTTCTAACTCGTGTGAAAACCAAAACAACAGTACCATCTTCTCCATGCCACGTCTCCTATCGGCCGAATATTATTCATTTCCATCAGGCCTGGTCACATTTGGGCGAAAGGCTAAGGGTTTGGGTAGTGGCCGTACGCCCCAGCTTTTAAAATTGTGGAAAGCCATATTTAAAATGCTCTTTTTGATTTGAATTTGCCTCTCCGTCCGGGTTTTCGCAATGAAACCTATTTTTTTTTTGAAAAACACACACACATTCCGATGGCTTCTTTGCTGGCTTGGGTTGTTCCATGAAAAAGCGAAGTTTGCGGCAATAATAGCATTAACTTTTTATGGTACAGTTTGGCTCCTGACAAACATTTCCCTGTCCTCGGTTTCACCCCTTTTGGGACTTTTTCGGTGCCGTTGGCTGCAAACAATATAATTGCCATGAAAATTATGTGTCTCCCTGCCTGAGACCTTAACCCCTAGTCAGCATCACCGCCTGCCCTTTAAACGTATTATTGTTGATGCAAAAGATTAATTCTTTGCGCTAAATTTTTTCAGTTGTTTTTTATGGTCGACAGTTAAATGATTCCTTGTCGAATATTGCATGAGTGTCTATGTATGACCTAGGGTCTGATCTATTTACTGCTTACATCGCGTACATTTATGATATGATCTACAAGATTAATTAATGAAAACAACAATCTTGTCCATTCTTTTACCAAGTACGTACAGAGTAATCAGCATCATGGCTACCAGCCATATTCTGTTTACAAATCAATGTTTAATTTACGCATTACCTGACAGTAGAAGAAGCATAATGGTTTCCCAGTGTGATAGTGTTTCACATAATGAGCATGGCTGAATCGGTAATAACCACATCGCCATATAACAAGTTGTTAGAATTCTAAGGAGAGCCCAAAACGATGGGTGCCTTAACTACAGAATAACAAAATTATAAAAAAAACCTCTCCTTTTGTGGCGTTGTAGTGCACTTCAGATTGAAATTTAAAACATAATATTTTTGACAATGCCAAAAATGGAGCTTCTCCTACCTACATAGATTATATAAAAAACCCAACTTATTCACCAAATTAAAATTTTAGCCTTCTACTACTTGAGGTTCGGCTCGCCAAGCGACGGATTCCTTAGTCTTTCCCTTTTAGTCAGAATTACATGTTGTCGCGAGGTAGCAACGAGGCATATGGCACACGTTGTAACAGTTACCGTTCGCGCGTGTGGCACTGTCCACAGACCGCGCCTGGACGCCTTGCATTCCTCGCTTTGTCAGGGTGGCGCCTTCCAGGCCAATGCGTTAGTTTTCTTGCGGTCTTGTTAATAAGATGCGCATATTAATCCAATTAAAATATAATACTGAAAAAAAGAATGGTTTTGAAAAGAAATCAATAAATCATAATACATCTGTTTTCTCGAATGAATTGTTACAGGAACATTTGATTTTTTTTTTTCGAATATTAGTCTCATCTCCCTTTTTTTTTTAAATAAGCATTTTTATTCGCACCCAGCTCTGGTGTGTGATTATGGCATTCAAGCAATATGGATCGTGTGAAACTTATGATATGTAATGCGAGTAGCACGAAACACATCAAAAGTCACGCATGTGTTATTGATAATGCAAACGTTTGATTGTTTAATGAAAGTGCACCTCTTAAGCCTACTATTCACGATATTGAAAAATTCACAAAATCTAAGGATTTATTGTGGGATTTTTTTTATTTATGTTATTTATTTATTTTTATTTTTTTTTTCATTTATTTATTTTTTATTTATTTAATTTATTATTTATTTATTTTTTTTTTTTTTTTTGGGTGGGGGGGGCCAATTAAATCTGCACTCAATATGTTTTCAGGATTTCATCCAAAAGTGAGAAAATGTGCGAGGAGGGTATACTGAAACATGCCTCTTACCCTGTTTTGTGTTTTTTAAATTTAGGCGCGACTGTGTCATATCCTGCACTACAATCTTGGTCGTATCGTTGTAATGATTAATCTAAATACCAATTATGATTACTGAAATAGGTATAATTTTCAGTAACTCACTAACGATACAAGCTCTGTACACTGTTCGTAATTTGTTGACTTATTTCAATACCTTCGAAATTAGTTGTATAGTTTGCTAATCAATTACTAGATTTTTCTTGTCTGAACACAATGTCTAGAATTTTTAAAGGCAGCTGGCATCTCTTTTGATGCGCTAAAAATTAACTCTGTAGTAATGATACCAGATGGATAATTTTTTAGAAGAAGAAATTAGCCACCTGGGATCCTGTAGCCAAAATTATAGGATCTACCAAAATCATAGTATGTATGAATT
>JZLH01S0322991.1:0-16863 GCA_001188425.1 Eucidaris tribuloides | reverse complement strand
ACCGAAACCAGGTATATTTGGCGATGGAGACTAAATATAGACCGGAAGGAGTGGAAATAACTTTATTGAGTACTTACTAGTCGATTTGTGTTGTTGTGTTGCCTGATTCCTGGTTGTATCATTGTAGTGTTAGTACACAGTGATAGTTATGGCACTTTCATCCACATTCTTTTCCTTGGTTATATTTTTTTTTCTGTTTCTTTCTTTATGTCTTTCATACATTCTTAGTTTCTTCCTGTTTATCGTTCTTCTCCTCCTCCTCCTCTTTCTTCTCCTTCTCTTCTTCTATTTCTTTTTTTTTCTTACTTCTTCTTCTTCTTTTCTTCTTCTTTTTCTTCTTCTTCTTTCTTTTTCTTTTTCTTCTTCTTTCTTCTTCCATTTCTTCTTCTTTTTCTTTTTCTTCTTCTTCTTTTTCTTCGTCTTCTTCTTCTTCTTTTTCTCTTTCTTCTTCTTTTTCTTCTTCTTTTTTTTCTTCTTCTTCTTCTCCTCCTCTCTTTCTTTTTTCTTCCTCTGTCCAGCTTCATCAACCTATTCTCTTTTCTTATCTTCCCCTTCTCCTAATAGCAATAACAGAAGTAGTAGTAGCAGCAGTAGGAGTAGTAGTAGTAGTAGTAGTAGTAGTAGTAGTAGTAGTAGTAGTAGTAGTAGTAGTAGCAGTAGTGGTAGTAGTAGTAGGAGTAGGAGTAGTAGTAGTAGTAGCAGTAGTAGTAGTAGTAGTAGTAGTAGTAGTAGTAGTAGTAGTAGTAGTAGTAGTAGTAGTAGTAGTAGTAGTAGAAGTAGTGGTAGTAGTTGTAGTAGTGGTAGCAATAGGATTTGTGTTGCAGAAGTAGTGGTAGTAGTTGTAGTAGTGGTAGCAATAGGATTTGTGTTGCAGTAAAGTCAGTTTGTTGTTTTTGCTGTTATTACTGTGTTTTCTGATCGAGATGATAACAAAGATACCGTATAGTAACTCTGTAAGTCGTGCTACTGTTTACAACGTTCTCTCTGTAGGGATTTTCAAATTCATAACAATCACTTCCACGAGATTTAAATGTTTCCTTTGGGTACCAAGGGTCATTTCCATGAATGACGACAAATAAATTTGCTTTGCAATGATTCTGACGTACTGAGGCGTCGGCAACGTAGGGGGAGCTGTTCTTATTGTTCGTAAGTCTGGATTTTGCTTTTGACGGTGGTTCAAGTAATTGACAGAAAGGGGTGTTATTTGGTTTGGAATATCGTTTTTATCTAGGCATTGAAGTTAAGGCTTCTTTGAGGGGGAAAATACTTGGTTAACTCTTAATATGCCAAAGAGTTAAAACATTAAGAGTTGAAACCGGGGTCCCAAAGTAACATCATCACAATATTAACATAATACACGACGTGTCGACGGCCCGGGTCGACGTAATTATTCTAAACATCATGTGCAGGTCTACGCACACAAACAGATCTCCACACACCCAGCTGGTGTCACCAAGTGTCTCGTTTTTCCAAGAGTCTTAATTCTGTTCAATGCTTCTGTTTTATGCATTGTGTTTAAGTTAATATATTAATTGACAGTAGTAGATAATGACCAAAATATTTGTTTTTTGAAACACTTACTTTTTGTTGTTGTTGTTGTTGATTCTCAATATTATGCAAACTCTATTGTTTAAAGCATGTTGCATACTAAGTTCTTATCTCCCACTGTAGGGGATTTCCCGCAGGTAAGTATAATAAAACTGTGTATAGCTGTTATTGCATGCTATTTTAATTGTTCACGCAGTGTTAATGCAGGTAGTTTAAAATCATTGCATTGCTAGGTTAACTGTGTTAATAAACCATCTCAAGAAGTGTTGTGGAATTTACGGTAAGAGTTTTAATTTTATTGTTTTTAGTACAAAATGTTGTATTATGCCATATTACTCTCAAATACACCATGGAGAAACTACATGTAAAGCTACAATAAATTTACCAGTTGTCAATAAATTAAAATAAATTCTACGGCACTGTTTTAACAGTGTACATTATGTCAAATAATATTAATCAATATCCTAAAGTCAAAATATTACCCTGTAATGGCAAACTAATGATATTGGTGTTTGTTTGCATGTACAAACTTTAATTAATGTAACTAGAAACGTTAACGTATTCGTTGTTGATGTTATTGTTATTGCTGTTGTTACTATTGTTGTTACTATTGTTGTTCTTGTTTTTGTTTTACAATGGTCTCGTTTCGATCCTCAGCGTATTGCAACCTCCACAAAGACATCGGGCCTTGCCAGACGTACTACCCCTATTGGTACTACGATGTTCGCGCCAAAACGTGTCAGGCTTTCACCTACGGCGGTTGCCGTGGCAACCAGAATAGGTTTGGCACCAAGGAGGAGTGTGTCCGAACTTGCGGGCAAGGTACAACCAATAGCAGCGAGGCAGTCTTGGAAGCCCTGTCACCCTTTAGTAATAATATTCCTCCTCTCTATTTTGCATCTTGCGATAGAGCACTTTGGTCTTCGCATGTGCATCTTCAGTGGTGATGCCCTTTGTTTTTGGTTTCAATTTTGAAATCATTTTATGTTGTATAAGAACGATTTCATACAAGTATTATGACAACAGAAAGATAATTCGGAATAATTGTTCATACAATTTTAGTGTCCACGTTTGTTATGTTTAATGGTTCATCTCCAAACAGAGGGATGTCAAAAAATAAAGATAAAACCTTTGCCTGAAATTTAAAAGCTAGGTTTTTTAAAATTGAAAAACAAGTGTAATAAATTGTCATTTCGACAAACAGTTTTCTAGCATCATCGCGATTTGAGTGATCCTGGATGCACGAACAAACTTGTACACGAAAAACAAAAGCAAAACGTGAATACAGGTTGTTTAACTTAGAAACAAAAACAAATTCAAAGGGTCATCAGATGGTTTGTGGGAAACATTTTCTCTCTTCTCTTCAAAATGTCCTGCTCGGATATATCTCCTCCTCCTCCTCCTTTCATCATCACCATCGTCATCACTTTCTAGCACATTAATTTCTTCAATGCGGCGATGGACATTGGCATGTCACCTACATTTTGTTATCCTTCCTTATAGTCACCATAAAATCACGTTCTTTCTTTCATAATGTTCTGGAAGTTATCATTCATCACAAAATGCCCCTGAGTGATGAAGTCACCCTTGTCTCGTTTGTTGAAACACAATATTCTATATCTCACGTCACACAAATAACATCCACTTTCTTACTGATGCTTTGGTTACCTTGTCATCCATTCAAGTAACTCCATGCTCTTTCTCCTCAACCATTTCATATCATGTCGAATATCAATGTTGACAATGCGTTGTCTGGTGTGATGGTGTGTGCACACATGTGGAAGACTGGCGGTGCGTGTATCTATAAACAAAGTGTGTATACAATGATTATCTTTCTGCTTTAATAAGACACCGAAATTCATAGTTTTCACTTTTAAGTAATTTTGATGGTGACGTAAATTCTTTGTAGTTGCAGCATTTTCAAGACATCTTGAATTTCGAATGGACTATCAAGGATGTGTTTGATTTCATTCCTTCTACGTGATATCTTCCCTTAATTGACATCGAAACATAATGCATGTGCTTGTTTACTAACATTCTCTAACAATCCTGCAAATACTGACAAACTTTACTCAACTACTCATAAACCATACATAATGATTATACTAGCTGTAAATTTATTTCTATGATCATTTGTTTCTTTCGTTCTTTGGTTTGGTATGCGTTTTCCGCTCGTAATGTTTTTGCCGAATTACTGTATTTTCAGGCATTTGAAAGGAACAAGCACGAATTTCTGTTCCGTGTTATTATAAATACCAGTCCATTTAATATTTTTAATTATTGAGCCACAATGATAAATTGCCTCTAAAATGAAACTAGTAATATTCAAACAAGTTGGTGATAATTTCAAAGAACTCGTACCGTATAGAAGAAAGTTATGAAAATCTGAAATTTGCGACCATTGTTAGAATGGACATAATTATTTGACGTGTACTAAGAGTTTTCAAGAACCCTTTTACTTTTTCGAGCATGTTTGAACCCCAATTTCAGATGTATATCGCCTCAATGTTTTACAGACAAATCAATATAGTGTCGTTGTTGACATAATCTTGTATAGTCGAAGAATAATGATTACCTTCAAATGTTTTGTGACTTGGAAGTACTTAGCTAATAAGAGAAACGGTGTTATAATGATGATAGGCCTACTTCTGGTCTTCTTTGCATGAACTGTCACCAAAAAAAAATTTCTGACAAAAAAATATGAAAACTCCGATCAACGCAATTATACCATTATTATTACCATATAAACGTAACTTGTTAAAATAACAGGACCTGATCTATCATGGTAAAAGTGTCATGCAATAGGGCACAAGAAAAATGTAGAATATGTATCGACAATACTTTCATATCTTCTTCGTTATCTTTGGAACACAGAGAGCACCGTAGCTCCCGGTATGTTGAGTACGTCGTTGGACATCACAACACACATCGCGACCACGCCCCAGCCTCTACCCAAGGTCATTGAACGTCCGGCCGATCAAACCGTGTTCGAAGGTCAAACTGTGACCCTCAATTGTTTCGCTTCCGGGGCGCTCGAGTACAGATGGAGGCGGATTGATGGACCGATGCCGCAGGAAAAGTAGGTATTGTAAGAGTAAGACCAGGGGCGGTTTCAGAGGGCCCAAACAGCCACCTCTTCATTATCTTTGCTGGGTTAAAGCCTAAGTAAAAAAAAATGAAATTCTTTGCTATTATATCCTTAACAATGCCTTAAACATAGCCCACTCTGAAGCTATTCCATTTTTGAAAAACAAAATTTCCCATGCATAGTAGCCCAATGCATATACCGCTACACGCTGTTCGATAATTGAAACATCCCAAATTGTCGTTATTTTGAGTAGGTGTATTGTTGTTTTCAGATGTTGGGGTGGACAATAGAGTACTATTTAAAGTTGTTTTCTGATACGGGGGTGACAATAGAATACAATAGAATACTTTTTGAAAGATTGACGACAAAGTTGTCAGATCGACTAAAACTTTTATGTGAGCTTTAAATTCACATAATGATAAAGTCAGATAAAACCAGGAAGTCATCTTAATGATTATACTCAATGTTGCAGTACAAAATTCTGAAACGGAATTTACCGTAAACTCCCTTCCAAACATTCCTCCGCTACCTCGCCAATGAGACCTGATGTTTCCCATTTTGGATGAGCTATTGACGCCCTGGGGAGCACTAAATGTTTCCCATAATGTCAAGTCATGTGGTAGATTACGGCGTTTGTTTTCCCCTTGCTGCAGCCCGCACACCGCAACACTGTGAAAACGCACGGGATATGAATAAGTTCGTTGTCTTCAGTTCAATTCAATTTACTCGTTCGTCATATACAAACACCATGCTATAAATGTTAGAATTACCTAAAATAAAAATCAACTATCAAAATAACATGAAAATAATAGGCTGTGGCAATGAGGAACAAGGAAGAACATAATGTCGTATTGTTCGCTGATCCCGGCTTGTGATGCCATCGTTTGTTTCATAAGACACATATAAACATATAGTAATATCTACGTAATATAAAGCCTGCTAACATCGCGGTATTCAATTAAATCACAGTTGTCTATATCTCCTTTTAAATTTGTTTAAATTCCTATTCCCGCTTTGGTTACATTGCCCCTTTGAAGTGGACAAAATAACTAATATTGTGTATAGACAAAAAAGGTGTTTTCTTTGATTGTTTCTTTCCTCGACAATAAAACTGGAAAACATGGGTGTCTTCATTTTCTCCCGGCCTTTTAAGAATTCCTAGAACTCCGGCCGGGTCACTAGAGCTAGAAAGATCAGAAGAACTGGATAATACAACACAATAAATTATTTTGTTAGTGGCAGTTTTCATACATATATAACAATATTTTTGTGAAAGCATTTTTATTGACGATATCACCGCAATACTCGTTCGTCAAGAGTATAAAATGTTTGTTAAGAGGGTAATAAAATCACCGCTTGTCGTAACTGTTCCAAAAGTGGACACTTTGTAAATGGATACAACTATAAAATGAAATCAATTTGAACTACACCCAATATAAACCCATAAATGTCAAGATGTTTCCGTACAGCATCACTATTTCAGTCACGCCGTGGACTGCGAATGCCAAGATGGAAATAGTCCACGACATGAATTTCCTTGTCCAAACACTTGGCCATACAAATTGAATAGCTCCCTCTGCGGTATGACTACTTAGAGCAGAATGATTGTCTTCCAGCCAAGCCATATTTTACCAGACAATTGGTCGGCACCCGCAAGGATGAAGAACAAGATTGGTTAAAGTTTGTCCAAACAGTCCTCCTTTGGAATTAGAGTTAATGGTTTTATATATAATTTGTAGTGATTATGGACCCATGATAGATGCTAGTGATGATAGATAGATGATACCGACCTTTCCATGTTGTTTGCTTTCCTCCTATATCTATTCTATCAATATCTAGCCATAGTATTTATTTAGCCATCTCTCTGGTTGTCTATCTATCTATCTATCTATCTATCTATCTATCTATCTATCTATCTATCTATCTATCTATCTGTCTATCGATCGATCGATCGATCGATCTATCCATCTATCTGTTATTTTGCTATCTTTCTCTGCATATATCTCTGTATCTCACTGTCTATCTATCTATCTATCTATTTATCTAGCTATCTATCTATATGTCTGTCTACTTATCTATCTATCTATCTATCTATCTATCTATATATCTATCTGTCTATCTGTCTATCTATCTGTCTGTCTATCTATCTATCTATATGTCTGTTTACTTATCTATCTATTTATCTATCTATCTATATGTCTGTCTACTTATCTATCTATCTGTCTATCTGTCTATCTATCTATTTATATGTCTCTACTTATCTATCTATCTATCTATCTATCTATCTATCTATCTATCTATCTATCTATCTATCTATCTATCTATCTATCTATCTACCTATCTATCTGTCTACCTCTATTTATCGAAACACTATCTATCTTTGTAATCCTTCTGTCTACCATTCTATCTATATTGATATTTATCTATCTATCTATCTCTCTATCTTTGTAATCAATTTTGGTATCTATCAAATTGTAATAAATTATCTTTCCTTTTGGTTACTGTTCATTTCACAAAAGTTCCGTTTTCTTCATCATGTCTGCAGAATCTTAACCGAGGAATACAGCGAAGAGGGCGCCATACTGATGATATCCGACCTGGCACCCGAGGATGCGGGACTTTACATGTGTATCGCGGAGAACACCGTGGGCGTGGAGGAGAGCGTCGCTAGTGTGACTGTATTAGGTACACTACGATTAACCCCCTGAATCCCACCATTTCAAAACACCTAAACCAGGGATGGCAGATTTGAATCAATTGATTAGCCCTCAGTTCCACAATGGAGAATGTCACATGCACAATCTATGGCATTTTCTTACCTTATATTATTTCCACTTCGCCTCTGTCGTTTACCCACCCTAAGTTACTGAGTCTACCATACTATGCATGACTCCCCCACCCCACCCCCCCCCCTAAAAAAAAAACAGCTCATGACACGACATTACTTTATTGCCACCAAATTAACAACTTAATCGGATTTGATTTACCAGTCCGGCGCGAAATTTGCATTGGCTGATATTGACTTTCGTTGTGTTATTTTTTTTATTATCGTTTTGTAGTCCCGCCTAAAATCACCAAGTTTCCAGAAGAAGCTATCATCATTCAGGGCGAAACACTGGAAATGAAATGTGCATATATGGGGGTTCCCCCGCCCAAGGTATACTGGGAGAGAGAAGACGGACAATATGTCTATCAGAGGTGAGTGAAAATAAGTTTCAAAATGTTTACAGAAAATAAGAAGTAAGGGTTACTTTAATTTAAAACCCAGCATCTTTAGAGGGAGTGACAGGAGGTTCAATTTTTTTTTTTACAGAAATTGAGAGCAACTGTTTATTACCCCTCGCCCGACGAAGTTGGAGGCGGATACAGAAACGCCACCGCCCGTCCGTCCGTAACACTGGTTTCCGTTCGATAACTTTTGTAATGATTGATGGATTTTCATGAGATATATAGTATGTAAGGTACATGTTATAAAAAGCAGCCCAATTTCGATTCGGAGTGTGTAGCTCAAAGTCAAAGGTCATGCCCCAAAGCTATGTAACTGGTTTCTGTTCAATAACTTTAATTAAAGGAGAAGGCGTCAGCAACTAACAGGCATAAGTTAAGAAAATATTTGAGTTCTTGCCAACCAATCATATTGCACGTGCACTGTAGGGATTGACCATGCGTGATCAATGCAGCAAACGCGACGTGTGGTTAGCCGCACCGTAGGTAATGTATGCACTGTTTGAATGATAAGCTCCTCCCCCTATAGCTGTTTCGGCAAGTTTTGTCTTAGGGTAAAACTTACAAAGACAGTAAAAATAAACACAAATTAACTAATTTATAGGCCTATGATGAGGGTGAGTATCACAGCAGTACGTCTATTCCGGCTGTTTTTGTCACCGTGTACCATAATTCTCACAATACTCACAATGTCATTTTTATTCTTAACTTATGCCTGTTAGTTGCTGGCGCCTTCTCGCTTTAAGTTTCAACAGCTTTACATGAGATTTGTTATGAAGGTACATGATATCAGAATACAGCCCAAGTTCGATTTCGGAGTGTGTAGAATGTCAAAGTTTATAACCCCAAAAGCTATGTAACTGGTTTTCGTTTGATAACTTTAGTAATTTTCAACAGATTTTCATGAGATTTGGTGTGAAGGTACATGATATCAAAATATAGCCCAAGTTTGATTTCAGAGTGTGTAACCAAAGATCAAAGTCATTGCTCAGTAAATGTGAAAATTGTTATTTAAAGGTCGTAATTGTGCATATCCGAAAATATGGTTTCCTATTCATAACTTTTAGTAATGTTAGACAGATTTTCATGACATTGGGTGTGAAGGTACATAGTATTAAAATACAGCTTGAGTATGATTTTGGATAATGTAGGCCAAGAGGCAATGTTCACAGCCCGTTAAATATGTTTATATATGTACCTGGCGAGGAGATGCTACGTACGCTTTGCGTTGTCCTTGTTTTGATTTGAATTCAGCATCTTTAGGGGGAGGTGTCGTGGTGTAGTGGAATGTTCTCAGCCTTTCACGTGTGGTAGGCTGGGTTTGATTCCCGCCACGCCTTTTTTGTCCTTCAACATGGCGATTTGTATACATTGCTACTCTGCAACTAGGAATGAAGTAGGATAGACATGGTGGAAACTGCAGGGTATTAATAAGAATTACCGGGCCATCTCAGCCGCCCCTGTAAGAGCTGTGTTTATTCACTGTAGAAGCTACTTTGGGTAAATAAGGCAGTACTGTAGCAGTAGTCGTAGTCGTAGTCGTAGTAGTAGTAGTAGTAGCAGCAGTGGTAGTAATTTTGTTGATGTTGTTGTTATTATTGTTGTTAATAGTGGTGTAGCTTTGACAGGTACCCTAGTACATTATCATCTCAAACCGCTTAATTTGCCAATCCTTAATTCTTCACAGTTACATACAAGCGTACCAACGCCATTCATTTAATATTCACAACAACATGATATGGTTTGGGGTGTCAATCAATTGTAAGTGAATTAAATTTGAGTATTTGAATACAACAAACGACCCAAGTCCATCTTAGAAATCTGCCTTTATTGTCTTAAACCAACAATTACATTCTAGTTAACCAAAGCACTAGTGTATTATCTCCAGATATCTAAACATTAGGTACTATAATTTGATTAACTTAAGTTGTCATTGGTTTCAAATAGGACAATAAAGTCAAATTTCCTAAATTGACATGGGTCGTTTTTATATTCAGATATATACTCAAATGCTTGACGTTTTTATATACCTGCTCCTACAGGTAATGTAATAAGAAACCACGTTGGTGATCAACAACATCCACGGCATAGAACCTGGGATGACCTTTACATGCGTAGGTCGAAACGAAGCCGGTATTGACAAACAACACATCGATGTGGATATCAAGAGTAAGTAGAATAGTTATTATTCGTTAAGGGAAACCTCCAGATGTTTTCATGGTATTTGGGGGTTTAGTTGTATTGTAATTAACTGCAATGTGTCCAACGTTTGAGAACTTATCGTGACTGAGAGGATAATCACAAAGCAGTTTCTCATAACAATACATGCAGGCATAACAAAAATTTCGTATGGATGAACTTGAGATTAAGTAACTTGTATTGCAATAAAAAATACATTGCCACATAATTGCATTATTGAAATTTGTGGGCCTCCTTTTTTATAACCGATATAACCGATTTATATATTACTCGAGGAAAATTGCAAAAATCATCTGGATTCTAGATGGCCCCTTTAAGGATTCCTTAGCAGGCTCTTATTGTGGGATTCCTGTGCTTGCAGCAATGATAGCATTTTACAAATGACCGAATATAAGGTCACATTCCCACTTTTTGTTTTAAATTTGGAATTAAAGCTTTTTTCATTGATGCTCAATTTTGATGTTTTTTGTAATTATGAAGTGTGCCTTTCCGAAAGGTACTCAATCCAGTAACTTTGGAGAAAATGCATTTCTTTGGGCAAGTTTGCACACGCACCTATTTTCAAATAAAAGTAAAATGCACTATATTTTGTACTTGCCTGTGGATTTGTCTTCAAGCTTTATTCTAGCTCGATAAATCAGTAGCCGATGATGGAACTCATTTTTTTTGTGAGAAAATAGATTCAGCGCCTTTCGGAAAGGAACGTTTTACATGTTGCCAAACAATATCGTGGAAATCTTTGATTTGGAAAGTGTGAGTCGAAAAAAAATGCTGTCGAAAAAGGCTGTCCCGTAATTTTATGGTAATGTAACACATCAGAAAGTCAGATTGTTGCTACTTATAATGTAGTAAGTAATCATTAACTAAAAGTGTTTTGATGTAATGTTTCGGAAAGTTGAAAAATGATGCACAGATGTTTGAGATAATCGTTTGATAGTGACGATGATTGATTCGATTTTATTCATGGGGTTTTGAATATGTGAAAATCCATTGATAACGGGCCAAGCCGCGTTAGATTTTATCGCGGCACATTTTATACAAGTACTGATATTTATAGGGGTTGGAACAGCGTTGGCAAATTGATACGCCACTTAAAAGTCCAGAGGTGATACAGAATACAATAGTGTCTTAGTTTTATCCAACCATTAACTGGATTAAAATTGACACAAATGTTAGATTGTATTGGTGTACATATTATTCATATTTATCATTCATGAGGCTAACAGTGAAAGATAATCCGTCATGGATGAATCTTTATACCTCTAGCTTTATCATTCATATAGTGTTATGATAATTAATATGTACCCAAATTCATGTAAACTTTTGTCAGGCTATCTTATATGTTCTCATTTGTTCATGTATTTAATGCACTTTGTATATTTGTTAAATACATTTTGTACTTGAATTGTATATATTGTAATGTGTGAACGAACAAAATTTCCAAATTATTGGACAATAAAGATGAACTTATGAACTTATGACAGATAATGATCTGGACATAGACAGGAAGCTTGCTTCCAAGGTGTGGTATTCACAGCCATTGTCCACGGCTATTGCGTGAGGATTAAGCACAAACTCAGACATACACCTATTGACTCGTGTACAAAGTTTTAATTTTGTACAGAGGGTTGGGTATTGAGCAGAATCTGAAACCTGACTTTATTTGTAATCACGAATTTCATAAAAGTATTATGATATAATATTCAAACAACCTCCCACAAAAACTGTTCACTATTCAGTTACAAACTACATTCAATGTCGTAATCGAATAGTTTTTGTGTTATTAAAGATCAAACATGTCAAAGGTGTCAAATGTTGTTTCAAAGACTCAATTTAACATTGATTTGATTTGATTTGTTTTATTTCGTATTTCAACAACAGAAATACATTCATTACAGAATATAATCAGAAATGATATAAAGTATACACATACAACTTGAACGTCCACATAGTGTATGTTTAACATAAAAAAAAAGAATTGTCAAACTTTGATATATGACCTACATATTACTACTTGAATTGACAATAAACACCCCAGAATACCAAAATTTGGAAAGTAATATTTCCAATTTCAAGATATGAATGGACAATCGTCACACTTGACTTACACCTGCGGTCATGTGTGATGTAACACAGGAGTCTATTGGGGGAAATGGTTATGGTACAACCTGGTACTCAAAGTTTCACTCTTTGAAATCACTAGATGATTGTTTTGATGTACGATTATCAGTACTTCATCTTTAGATCTTATCAGAGACACGTATACCATGAAGAATTACGTAGCTTACATTTTTTTAACTGGGAACATTATTAAATTTTTGCCTTTGGGGAGAGGCGCCATGACGTAGTTGATAAAACTTCGGCGTTCCGACTTTTTTTTAATAGAGGTCCGTGGTTCGAGTCCACGTCGTGGCGGTTTTGTCCTTGGGTAAGGCACTTTATCCCCTTTACTTCGTCCCTCGGATAGAACGTAAAGCGGGAGGTCCCGGTTTGAGATAGAAACACCTCAGCACGTAAAGCTACTGTCACACTGCGCCGTCTGACGATTCCTTCTCAAAAACGAACGCGTACGTTTAGTAAACGTTTATTGGACTTTTTAATCCGTTTTTCAACTGGATTACAACCGTATCTAGACGTTGACAGACGGTGCTCTTCCGTTCTGTTCCATTCTATTGTATTCCATTTGCCACCGTCTGAGGTAAGTATTTTAGACGAAGGCGGACGGAATCGTTAGACGGCGCAGTGTGACAGTATAGCTTAAAAGAACCCACGCACTTCATTGAAAAGAAAAGGGTGAAAACCCGGTGTTGTGGTCACATATCTATATTCATATCGGTTCATGGGGCTGGATGCCTATGGGTAATAGTGATTAAGTTCGCTTTTCTAGTCCCTGGCATATGTAATGATTGCAAATCAACAATAATAAAAACAACATAAAATCTTTTATTTTTTCCTTCTATTTTCTCCACGCAGTCCCGCCAGTTTTCACAGCGCTTCCTCGTAACCGAACTGTGAACGAGGCCGAAGAAGTCCAGTTCATATGCCAAGCAGACGGGACGCAACCCTTAGAGATCACGTGGTACAAAGATGGCGAACAGGTAATAGGAAAGCAGAAGCGATTACGTCAGTCTGGTTCATAAATATGTGGGGACAACATATCAATTTGTTTTGGGCAGAGAAATACGAGATTATACGCACAAGTCATGCATTACTGCACTCACACCGTACTGTGTAGGAGCATGTCTATTGTTTACATTCACACTCGAACGCATAATAATAAAAACTGCCTTGATTTCTAGCCAGCTGGGAAGGTCAGAATACTAAGAGAAAATGGTGTCTGTGATTGGTGCTTGCAAATTCTTGGGCCTTCTCCCTTCCAATAAAATTTGATTTTTACATTTCTAGAATCCTCAGACTTCCCGCTACACATACTCATCTTCAATATATTTATAGATGGTGCACTTTCATTTGATGAAGCGGCAAAGTCAGAAAAATTGGGGAAAACGGGGATCTTCTGCGAGATTTTTTTTTTACCAATTTTTTACCAAAATGGAAGTCTTTAGAATCAATTCCCCGTGCCATAACATTGACGTCGGTCACATATTTTGATCTAACCTTAAAGAGAAACCTTTGATTTTCATAAATCTTGTTTCAATAGTATATAAAGCTAGTAGATTTTTTTACAAAGGCAAAAAAATGTGCCAAAAACGACGGTTTTAGTTCCAGTTTACCATTGTGCTGTAAAACTCTAGACCATGAAGAAAGTAAAAGATCTCTTAGAAATTGATATGTAGCCAAACCATTACTCAGCAACTGCAGCTTTCCTATTGGTAGAAACAATCAGCTACGACACGCCGCACTTGGTATTGCGATTGTCCATTTGTCCACACCAGGCGCGGTTCTAGAGCGAAAATTTTAGGAGGATACAGGGGGACTTGACGGAAACATGCGAGGGAGCAAAGCGACCAAGTGGGGGTGGGGTGGGAGGGGGAAAGCCCCCTCCCACGGTAGGAACTCTTTTTAAAATACGCATAGAAAAGGCCTGATTATAGGCATGGTAAATGAATATTTCAAAGGTTTATTTTTTGTGGAAATTATTAGGGATTGTAGTCAGATTTTCAAAATGATGTACAGGAAGTATGTAAAAAACCACAACTGTAGTTGCAAATTAATATTGCGAGGGAGGGAAATGACCGAGAGGGGGGGGGTTGTGGAGGGGACACTCCCTCCACGATATAGGAACTTTTGAAAACGCATAGAAAAGACGCCTGGTATAAATACATATTTTAAAGTTATTTTTTGAAAATTAAAGAATGAAGTCAGATTTCCAAAAAGATGTACAGGAAGTTTGTATAGTCATTCTGCGAGGGACGGGAACGACCGAGCGGGGGAGGTTGTGGAGGGGGGGGATCCCTTCAACGGTAGGACATTTTTGAAAATACACGTAGAAAAGACATGAATCTAGGCATTGTAAAAACATATTTTAAAAGTATATTTTTTGAAAATTATTAGGGATTGTAGTCAGATATTCAAACGGATATACAGGAAGTATGTGACAACTGTAATTGGGTAGTCGTACTTGCCCGTCCCACCGTAGAAACTTTTTGAAAATACGCATAGAAAAGACGGGTTTCTATAATACATACATACTTCAATGGTATTTTTTTTAATATCAAGATTAGGGGTTGGGTAGCGGTGAGGAAACGAAGCGACCGAGCGAGAGGAGTGTGTGGGAGGGGGGATACCCCCTCCACGGTAGAAAATTTTTCAAAATACGCATAGAAAAGACGTGTTTTCTAGGCATGGTAAATAGATATTTTAAAGGTATATTTTATGAAGATTCTGGATTTCAAAAAAGATGTTTAGAAAGTATGTCAAAAACTGTAATTGGGTATTCATATTAGCGAGGGGGCGAGGGACATATTTTGTACTTGTATTGTATATTTGTATATGTAAAGTGTGAACGAACAAAATTTCCAAATTATTGGACAATAAAATGAACTTATGAAATGGTGCCAAAATATGGCCCGTCTTTCCGTCTTTCGGATTGGAACCGTTTTCCTCCGATGAAACATTCACAAGACGAAGATTGCAATATTTGCGGAAAGTTTGGCAAAGGGGAAAGACAATAACATGAACATTGATTATTTGTGACAAAAATGGTGCCAAAATATGATCCGTCTTTCCGTCTTTCAGATGGTAACCCTTTTCCTCCAAAAACAAAAAAACCTTTCAGAAAACGAACACTGGTGTCTTCTCTAAATGATTTCAAATGCATCAGCATCCGGCGTGGTGGTCTAGATAACGTTTGTGTGGTTTTGGGCAAGACAGGCGGCTATGTGACATCGTTATATTCTAGATTGTGTCGATTTATCTGTTGCTAGGCAACCGTTGACGGGGAGCGACTAAGATTCATGGATAATGGAACCACCATCCAAATCACGTCATCTCTGCCCAAGTTGACTCAGGCCTTTACACTTGCTCGGGGTCAAATGAAGTTGTGACAGATTTGTGGCCGGAGTGATATTGATTTATCGAAGTGAAAGTATCTGGCTTCCAGACATTAGGCTACTCTCTTTAAAAAAGAATCGAGTGAAATTGTTACTCTAGGATGTGAATGCTAAAAACAAAAATACTCATTCTTGGAGTGACCTCACGGACATTCGGAATCCCGATGTCAGAAGAGATGAAGATACAAGTCCTCCAAGGTTCCGCTCAAACATCCACTCAAGACGGAGGCGTGCGGTCCGTCGGGCATCCATGTGGGCGCCAGGAGGCCGAGCGCCCCGCGTCGGTGCCGGCTAAAACAACGGTGGGGGGATCGCGCCTCCCTTCATGAATAATATTGGCGGGTGGAGAGCAGACAGAAAGAAAGAAAAGCGGGAGTAGAGAACACACTATCGATTTGCCGCCCCAGCAAAAAAAAAAAAAAAAATAAGTAATAATCTTTTTGACAACTGAAAATCATATATGGCAATGCCCAAAATATCTTTTAAAAAACATCTGGAAGAGCACTATGATAACATTAAACGATGGCATAACCACTCTTAGACATGCACAAAATCTGGTCATTATCCGGCGTGCAGCTTTGCGTCTCTGCAAGATTTTTCATTACAATTTGGCGCGCAAAGCGCGCCGAAAATGTTTGAGATTTTTTCACTTCCCCCCCCCATCCGCGACATAGATCAACGTCCCTGCACTCAAAAATCACTCTTAATTCACTCTTTTTTTACATTCACTCTTTAAAGAGTGAATAATTTCACTCGTTATATAAGAGAGTAAGAACTTATCTTAAAGAGATTACTATCATCACTTAACTGCCTTGAACTAAGACCAGTGCGGCCTGTGGGGAGCTTCTGTTCTTACTATAGAGCATAGCATTAGCTGAGCATAGACAGAGGAAGGTAGAAAATGTCGGAGAGTGAGTGTACTGGTACTCTAGAAAACGACGCATGGTCTCGAATCGAGACTAAAGTCAGAGTTGATCAATTTTCCTGATTCTGCAGGAGTTTCTTTCTACATTCTAAGAAACATGATATCTCCCCATAGCTAATCGTGATGACTTTTATTTGGCATGATATTTTATAAAAGCAAAACCTGCACGACTCTCTCGATGATGCCATTACACCGAAATTTCAATTTGGAACATGAAGTTTAGATTCATTTCTTTCGTTTAAAGCAATATACTGGCTGAGAGCCCATATTATGCCCAACAAGTTTAAAGACGCTACATAACATTGTGGAAGACCCGTTTAAAAAATTGTCGAACTTTGCTATCTGACAGTGTTTGAATGGACAAATAA